>JACAGA010000012.1:16678016-16980502 GCA_029231665.1 Morus indica | reverse complement strand
AGAAAAACATAAAGACGGAAATTATCACCTTTGCATCATATTTCTGAAGTTGCATAATCTCTGGAGCCATGTAAAGTGGCGAACCACATAAGGTCTCCGCAAGGCCTCGAGGTTGCAAAGATCTAACAAAAGGAAACTTTTATATGCTTAAGACATGAAAACCAAAATTAAGGAACTAAGGGAAACCATTCCCATGTAGGCTTCAGTAAAGTTAGCAAGTGTAAGGTCTTGAAATAAATTAAGCATGTTAATAATTATTAATTAATATGAACTTTAGAGGTTAAATATCCAGACACATATACAAGAAAATTTGATCTCAAAGATTTAAGAGAATATTTCACATTATACCTCTAAAAACTGATACGTCGTTACTGTGGCCTTCTGAACGTATTAACATTTAACAGAATTACTATGAAAAACATTAGAAGGCAACAAGAATATGAACTTACCTGGCAAATCCAAAATCGGCAATCTTTAGAACTGCATTATCACCATTAGTAGAAAGCAGGAGATTCTGTACCCAAAATAATAGGTGTTACAAATGGAAAGCTACAAACCACTCCGCAATAATTATAACAGTTGATATAGAACATCCTTCTGCAATGCTGCTACCAATAGTTAAGTCCTCCTTTTTACATATTCTCAGCCTTCAATAACCTTGTTGAAAAATATACTCAACACGATCATCATTTCACAGTGAAACTTCTACTCAGTAGGTATCATCAATAGCAAGATACATAAAAAAGAAATGCATATACAAAAGGAGAGGACCGAACCTGTGGCTTTAGATCCCTGTGAATAAGATTATTGTCACGAAGAATTTGTAGTCCAGCAGCTGTAAACAATGAAATAAGTTAACATTACCAGATTGATGACGCCAAAAATGAAATAGAAAGGGACAGAAGTGATGAAGCAAACAGCAAAGTTGAAGACAAACCTAGCTGCTGCATAAAGTGCTTTGCAGTTGCTTCGGGTACTCTTCCATGGCGTTGGATATACATTGAAAGATCACCACCTTTGCAATATTCCAGCACAAGATGTATCTTGCCAGGAACCTATATTACGTAAATGTAAGACAAAACTCTTCTAAACCCCTATCTAGTCCTAGTTAGGACCTAAACTAGGACTTTCTCCAATGATCAAAACTAAAGTACCATAACACTATGTCACGCCTTTCCGCCAAAATAAAATATCTCAAAGAGTATAAAATAACTAATTCTGACAGAATCTCACAAATATTAGGTGCCACCAGTAGGACTAAACGGCTTAAATCACAAACAAGGAGCATTAATGCTGTTCAGCGTACAATTCCTGAGCTTGACTTGGTACAACATACACAGCTACAACACTGCAGCAGGTTAAGACAACAAGTAACATGCGTTTTGTACATGCATAATTTAATATATCAAACTATTGGTCTGTCCATCAGCATTCAGCATATCGATAGGAATCCTACTGCAAGAGCAATGCCTCGCAAGCCGGGGTTCTAGAGATGAGGCCTTTCGGCTCCTATTCTACACCGAAAGTAGCATTCTCCGTAATTTGGGGTTGAAACCGTCATGCAGATCCATAAAATCCAATTTTCTATAAGTTACTCTTCTACATAAAGAAACTAGTTTGCAGTTGAAAGTTGAAAGTTGAAAAAGTCATTAAGTTCGCACAATCGAGTTTTCTATAGGTTAGTATTCTTCTACATATAGAAATTAGCGTAGAATTAAAATAGTCGTGAAGTTTGACACGCCGTTAGTAGCATTTCTCATCTTTTTACCTTATTTCCTACATTTCTTCAAAAAAAAAAAAGAACGTCTTTTGAGAAAATCCATTCCTTCAGTGCAAAATAAATATTCACTATGCAACTTCAAACAACAATTTAACGGAACAAAAATCTTCCCACCAAGTTCAAATTCTCTCCTCAACTTCCACGAATTTTCTCGAGCAAAAATAACAAAGAAATTTAAAAGCGAAAACTAAACGACGAACCTCTATAATATCGTGCAAGCGAATGATATTGGGATGGTTAATCTTCTTCAAGATGAAGATCTCCGACATTAAACTCTCCTGCAACTTCTTGTTGAGCCGACCCGTTGCGATTTCCTTGATGGCTACTTCCGTCCCATGGACTCTGTGCCTTGCGTGCCACACCACCGAGAACGAACCCGACCCGATTTGCCGCCCCACAAGGTAATCTCCCACAACTCTCCCTCCTCTCCCCGTCGCCTGCGCCATTATCGGAACCCTAGAATCCGAACCCGGAACAAGCTCCGACAATCGAAATCGAACCGCAGAAAAGACGAAGCTCCGATACGAATTCTCCGAACTCTTTCGCCCGATCTTCTTAATATTTGGCTCAGATTTTCCGGGAAAATCCAAATTCGGTGGAAATTTGACGGAAACGGTGAGGGAGTTTGGAGAAATGGGAGATTAACCGAACCTTTGCTTAATGTAATATTATTGTTTCTGATCAATAATTAAGCATTTGATTAGAAAGAACTAATTTTGGGATTAGTGATAATTGATGTTTAGATAAGCGTCTAAGCACAGGATTTGAAAGCAAAAGGCATGGAGCTACAAGATAACGGACAAACAAGGCTGCGGAAGGGAACAAATCAATCTCCTGCGGTTGCGTCCACGGTAATCGTTGTAGTTCTCTTGGAACGGTGCCCCATTTATTAGTTTTTGATGAAGTGGCGACGTTTTATTGGTTGGGTTATCCTATGGTGATGTGCTTAGTGAAAGATGTGACAGGCAAGGGGCGCGTAGATGTCGTATAGGTGATAACGTGTCATAAAATTATTGGCTTTACAAGGGGAGCTACTTTTACGATCTTTTGCTTTGCTTTTATCAGCTATAATCCTCTCTCCAATTAATTTCTGTTTATTCTTTGACTTTTTGTTAGTTTGTTCTAACTTTAACGTTCAGGTGAGGTAAGAAAAACTTTTGGTGGAAGATTTTTTTTTGGGTGGGAACCAAATATTCTCGAGTCCAAAATTTCAAGCGTAAAGAAGAACCCACGCCGTATTTACAGTGATTTTTGAAGTTTAAAATTAATTCTTTAGCTATTCACGAGACATTTTTATAATATTTATAATATTTTTAAAATTAATATTTATATAATTATAATTTATTAAATATTCAGTTACTTTTTATAATAATTATTTTTTTAGTATAGTAACAGTAATTTTTTTAAAATATACAACACTATTAAGGGTATATTTAGTTCTCTGATTCGAGTTTTTAATTTGAGTTGAGATGTGACTTTATGTGAGAGCTTTTACTGTAGTAAAAAAGTTAGATATGACTGTTTATGAGAGCTTTTTACTATAAAAAACTCGAATCCTAAACTCGAATCAGCGAAATGAACGAGATTTAAATTGGTCTTATCTCATGATTAATTTGTCAATAATTAAAAAAGGCGTTTATAACTGGGTAAAATTTATATATATATCGTACATACATTTTTGTTTCACTAATAAGTACTGTATTTAGCTATTGAGTTAGTTTTTTTAACAATTTAATTTAAAATAGGAACAATTTTATATAACGTGTTATAAATTTTTAATTCGAATTACACAAATTTAACTGTTAAAAAACTAATTGAATAATTAAAAGCAACAATTTTTAAGGATGGAATAAAAATGTATATCTTACCATAAGCATTTCATTAATTTTGTTACGATAAAATATTGTTATAACATGTGCTCCAATCTTAATAAACAACATTATTCAATTGAAATCTTAGTAAATAACTTGATTTTATGTGTAATTAGTAAGCATGAGAATCTTTATTAAACCGTAAAAGAATGTAATGAGAAAAATGTTAGAAAATACGGCATCGAATGCGCAGTGAAATTTTAATTTTTTTAATCAATGTCAAAGCCAAACAAGAATGCATTCATGATGTTATATAACATAAATACAAAAGATATAGAACATACCTTCAGAGATTGATGAAAACCGCACGTTTGAAAGATCAAAGCGTTTCAAACAACAACCGGAAGAGCCTCAACCAACTGGTCTTCTTTGATAGTCTCGTTTTCACGATTGGAGTGCGAGTGGGCAATCGTTCAATCTCCCCTTGGTATTCTTAAACTCCTTCCAACCACAAGAGAGTCAAAAGAAAAACCGTTCTAGAGAATTAAATAATTTTTTTTTCTCATGAATCTTTTACCAATAGCCTCCAAAAAGTCTCTCAAGTGATTTAATGAATAATGTGACTTACTGGGCTATTTATAGTATTTAGGAAGTCATATACATGCAACAATTAGGTTTCTCAAAGCTTATCTCGAGTACAGAGTCAGTTTTGCCACGTCAGCCTTCGCTGCCTGTTGGCACCGGTTGATCGACGACGAAAAGTTATAACTCACCAGTCGACCACTCCTTCATGAACCGGTCGCCCGGTTCAGGTGACTAGTGTACACTAACCTGGTCGACTGATACTAATACAGAAAACTGATTTTCCCAGCTTTTGAATACAGAAAACTTGCACAGAGTCTTAGTTTTAATTCAAGCAACCCAATAGAAAAGTTAGCTGATTAAAACAGTCATATAATAGTCTTCCCATATTGAACAACATTCAAAATAATAATTCAATCAATTTATCTAGAACTAATTTAACAATTAATTCACCTGCTAAATCACTTATGAATTATATAACCCGAAACATTAATTTAACCAATCTAGAATTAACATATCAATTAATTCACCCGATAAATTACTCGTGAATTAAATAACTGATTTCTTATTAACTTTGAACCTTTCTGCAAAAGTAACACAAGTTACCAATATGTAAGAAATGCGATGTATCGTTACAAGAAATTATGTGAGCTAGCAAAGGGATCCAATGGACATATATAAACCAAGCGCCTATAATCACAACAGTACTTGTAATCTAACAAGTACATCTCATGATTATAAACTTTAGTGCTACTCTACTAAAAGCCTAGAGCTGCACTCTCGATTCATATAGCAAATTTACAAAGCTTCCTATAGCTCTCGTCCATGACTCATTGTACTAGTGTATTATCCTCATAGGATATCCATAATCGACTTAAGGTCAAGTTATGTTTTACCTTCTCGATTATATTTATCTTATGTTTCTATTATCACTCTATCAGAAAAACCATTATTTATACCAACACAAATAGTAAACCATTATAGATAACACAGAGTAGCCTAATGGCTGAGCGCTCGTATTTTTTAATCCACGGATAATGCATAAGAGGATATCATTGACTCTTTTATAGAAGCTATGGATTCCACTATCTACGAATAATGAATCTACGAACACAAGAGTCATACCTCTAATGTATCGATAAGCGTACCTTTACATAACGTCAGGATGTCTCCCTTTGGTACTTCAAAAGATACAAGTCAAACATACGGGTTCATCATCAATCTCAGGATTAAAATAACCACATATAATTTGTTAGAAGTGAATTGTTTTATTCAAATGAAATTGTTAATAAAATTAATTCAATTTTGGTCCGACCCAATATAGATTCCACTTCTATGAACTATATCAATATCTCTACCCATGTGATTACGCCCAAACGTGTTGAAATAAAGCGGTCGCGGTAGCACAGTTAGGGCGGTCGTATCCACAAGGAGGAGACAAATTGAACAAGAAATGATTAGCAAATAAAAAGCGTTAAGAGATGAATAACAAAATCAAAATAAAAAGAATGGAATTTTTGTTGAGAAGTTTAAGCATAAGAAAAATGTATGAGAAAATTATATAATTAAAAGTGGTAAGGCGTCGAGATTCCCCTATATGCTTGGTTCACCCAAATGAATTTTGATCCTTGAGATTACTCAATTGAAAGTTTCACATCCCAAACTAACAATCGGAAAATAAATATTTGAAGAACATGTGAATTAAAATGTATTCGAGTGAATAAAATTCTTACGTTTAGTATTAGGAAAAATCATCTTAAGAGAAATCTAAGAGCGACAATATACCATTGGCAATAATGCAGTAAAAGACTACTCATAAAATAATATCTATCAATATATAGTATCATGCAACAATCACATAAAAAGAGCGTGACTAGATTTATATAAAAGTTGACAAGAACATATATCAAAATGAGAAATTAGAAGAAAATAGAAGAAAATTAATCACTCAAATATATAAACTTTGGAGAACAAATGGAGAATCAAAATTCACTCAAGATCACTTCACATATAGGTTCTTCTCTAACCTCACCAATAAAAGAAAAATGTGTCTAAACTTAAGCTAAAAATTCTAACCACCATAAACTTAACAAAGACCCTATTTATAGAGTTTGGAAATGCTAAAAAAAACCAACAGTAGAAAAATAAAAAAGAACAAAAACGGATCCTAATTAAGTTAGAATTTACAAGGCTTAATTTGAGAATAAAAGTTGATTATAGTGGGAAGGAAAACCATCACAAACAGATAGAAACGGATGAATAATCCCAAGTAAACGGCTGGCAGGGGAAGAAAACGCCACATGGCACGCCGTGATTCGTCCAAGGCAGACGCTTGGAAAACGCGGACAAAAATTTGTTTCGGACGTGACACGTGGCAAGGGCTGAGTGGCTGAGAAAGGAAATGGCCGACCAGTTGGACACGTGGCGAATTGTGATTGGAAGTTTGCTGTGACACGGGACTGCATGGACACGTGGCGGAATTTGGCTGGAGGTCGGCTGCACGCGGGACCGCACGCGGAACACGTGTCAGGGACTGGTTGGAGAATGGCTGTGCGGCGGGACCCACGCGAAGAGGAATTCTGAACGCCTGACGCGCGCGTGGATGACACTCGCCCGGAGAGGAGATCGTGCGCGCCAAGCGCGTGTGGGTGCAGGGACAGCTGGGTCCCACGCGGCAGAGGCGTGCCAGAGAGTGACACGTGGCAGAAACGGGGCTCGCGCGGCTCAGACGGCTTGGACGTGGCTCGGACGGCTGATGGGCTTCAGATGGGCTGATGGGCTTCAGATGGGCTGAATTGGGCTTGTTTTGAGTTCTACTTTTGGATTATGCTTGGTAAACTAGCCCAAATCTAATTGTTTTATTCAAAAACCTGAAAAACAAAATAAATCTAATTAAAATGAAATCCTCTAAATTTAGGAATATTTGAAATTAAAATCACAAATTTGATAAAATAATTTTGACAATTATGAACATTAAAAGTGCAAATTTGTGTACTTATCACCATGGAGTCTCACCTTTGACGACCAAGATAAGCTGTCTTCGTTAGGAAGTAGACAACACAATAATCTTAACATGAATAAAGCGCCAAACTTCATTTCCTTGATTGCAGATCAAATTATTTAGACTATCATCTTTAGGATCCTATATTCCGCATGTTCTTCTCATTACATGCACGATCTAAAGATTTAGAATGGCAGTCTCAGACTTTTAGTTTACTTATCATATATTCAACTAATATGTACGTAAAGAGGACAATACATAGATATATGAAATAAATAAATCCCTATTGATAATCAAAATGTCTCAAAGAGTATTGTTACATTTATTCTTAAGGGCATAAACTCTAACAAAAAATAGAATTGAGATAATTGATTCACTTTCTATTATTAAATAGGAAGTAAACGCGCTCTAAAATTTAGAATTTGTTCAATAAATAGGTCTAAAATGGAATGGTTTGAACTTTTGTGGTTTGAAATATGTGATTTGAACTTTTAGTTTGTAAAATTGAAACAATAGGGTGTAAACTCATAATTCTTTGAGTTTTTTTTCAATTCAAAACATCAAATAACTAGTTTGAACCAAACCTCAAAAATATTTGCCAAATATTAGGCCTCCTTTATTTACTGATTCGAGTTTTCAATTTTAATTTTACTACAGTTAAAAGCTCTCATAAAAAATTACATCTATTTTTTTTGTTAAAGTAAAAAATTCTCACATAAAATTACATCTTAACTTAAATTAAAAATTCAAATTAACAAACTGAATAGTTTATTTAACTTTTTGGTTCAAACCACTTGTTAAAAAGACGGCCTTCCAAGGAAAATAAAGTTACAAAGATGAGACTTTAAGAAAAAGCCATTTCTTGCCATGTTTACACATCTTTTATTTATCTAAATAAACTGTTATTTATCCAAATAGAATGATAATCACAATGAGGATTTTAAGAAATTAGGGACTTGCATTTTAGAAATGATGTTCTCGTAGTATTGGTAAAGTGGAAAAAGCTATTGCATGAGTTAAGTGTACAAGCCAAAAGCCAAGATCATCACATCTAATAACTAATAAGTAACTATTTAGCAAAATAATAACAATAACAATAATAATAATAATAATAAGTACTTAACTTTCGCTCAATATTATGACAATAATAGTAAGAATGTTGTCAATTTGAATGTGGAAAAAAGCGTTGAAATTCGGATTTTAAATAACAATGAATATAATGCGCATCATCTTAGAAATCAAGTTTCTAATAATGCTTATAAGCATTTGGAAGTTCAAGAAGGCGTTGGTGAAAAGGAAAATAATGCAGACAAAATGGATATTGTTACAGAGGAAAATGTTTTACAAGAACATTGTTGAAAAATAGAAATGAAATGAATTTTGTAGCAGGTAATGTCAATGTCATTACTTTTAATGCAAATCATGAAACCCGATAACTCAAAGGAGATAAGAAGTTCTTCATATATATATATATAATATATAATATATATATATATTAGTGACAAAAGTATTGCCAATTCAGGTTCTGATTCTTCTTATCATAACTCCACGCTGGGTTTAATTGATAATACGACATCGAAAGTGAACAATGAGGATTTGTTAACGTGCTAAATTGCCTCCGATCTCTCTTTGCATCGATATTTAATGAGAAAGTCTAAGAGCTCGTTTAGTTCGTTAATTTAAATTTTTAATTCGAATTGAGATATGACTTTATATGAGAGCTATTTATTGTAACAAAAAAGTTAAATATGATTATTTTTAAGAGCTTTTTACTGTAACAAAACTCAAATTCTAAACTCGAATCGGTAAAATGAACGGGGCCTAAGTTCTCATTAGGAATCATCTCTTGTTTTTTAATAAGTCTTGTGTTGATTGGTTGGTGCAAAAATAATGAAAAACTGAGTAAAAGAAACTGCACAAACCTGATAATTTGACGAAAATTGACAACTTCACAACTACTCAAAAAGAAATGGAGAGAAAAGTCTCATTCAGAACTTATTAATATACGAAAGGTTTTGACTATCGATCTCCAAAAGAATACGAACTATACTCTTTATATTCGAAAGTAAGTATTTCAAGTTGAATAAATAAAATCATAATGGATCATACATTAATTTTCCATCTATCAGGTTCTCCCTTCTCAGTTTTATTGGCAAATAATTTTAACTAGATCTTACTTAAGTTTTTGATCAAGAGAATATATCTTCTTTTCCATTCAGGTTGTTGATTGCATTTACCTTTTTGTATAGGGCCGTTTATTTTTGTCTTTCTCACTTTCTTATATTATGACAAGATTTTAAATTCCTTTTTTTTTTTTTTATGTAGTCATTTCTTTTTATTAATAAACATAAGTGAGATTTTATATAAATGAGTTTGCATAAGCCTCTCTCTAAGGGTTCTCTAAGGGTATGTTTAGTTCACTGACTCAAGTTTTTAATTTAAATTGATATGTGACTTTATGTGAGAGTTTTTTACTGTACTAAAAAAGTTAGATGTGGCTATTTTTAATAGTTTTTACTGTAGTAAAACTCAAATTTTAAACTTGAATTGGTGAAATGAACTCCACATAAATCTCTCTCGTGTATGCATATATGAAAACAAAGGTTGCATCGAGTGTGTTTAGTAAGAGGGAGAGATCGAGGGAGGGAGAGAGGTGAGGAAGAGAACAATTTCTTTATTTGATTAGATGGATGAGAGGAGGGAGAAGAGGTATGGAGAGAGAGTCTCGCTCCGAACCCACTAAAAGTCTATTTTACCCTTAAAAGAAATTATTACCAAATAAATAAAATAGATAATATAGTAATTAAACAAATAACTATCACTTATATTTTCAACTCTCCCTCACTCATACTAAATAACATAAAGAATTATTATAATTCTCAACATCCTTCTTACTCTCTATCCTTCTATCTCTCTCTATCCTTTCTACTCTCAATCCATTCTACTAAACAGAGTCTTCAAAAATAAAAAAGAACTACAACACTTCATTGCAAATCAAAATGTATTTAAATTTTATACACGAGTAAATTGCACTTATGCATCTTAAAACTAGTTGTTTTTTTTTTATAGAGTGAATTCAAAACTTTTAATTTTAACAAAATCCACTTTAAACTTAAAGATCAGTAGCAATTAAAGTCTAATGGCTAATAGTATTATCTATTGATAGCTCAAGACATGAGATTTTACACGTAACATGATTTGAAAAATGACTATTTTTGTCTTTTATGTGCAAATCTCATATCTTAAACTTTTGATTATATTAGCTAGAGGTGACAATTTGTATTAGTGGATCGTGTTTGTATCAACATGTTTATTAATCGTGTAAGAAAATATTAATTAAAACATGATAAGTTTATTAAACGTGTCAAAAACGTCAACTCAAACATGACTCGAAAACGACACGAATTTCGTGAGTTAGGGTTGATAAAAAAGATGTTCGGGTCAGAATTTACTCGATATGAAATTGACACGAAAAACACATGTCAATTTCGGGTTAGACCCGCCTAATTCGAACAAGACACGAAACTCGAAAAAAATTAAAAAATACATATATTTTTCATTACATATTCTTAATTTTATTATGAACTTGTGATATCATGATAGTTATACTCAAAATCTTATATTATTATTTGCTTAATTTCAATAAATGTTGTTGTATTTTAGTGTGTTATGAATTTTAAGTTATTTTTAATATGTAAAAACTAAATAAAAATATATAATTTTTATGTTAATTTTAAATTCACAAATCAATTTCGTGTTATAAATTATTTTCGTATCGTGTTGTGCTAACCCGTAAAATAATTATATTGTGTTCATATTATAATTTTTAAAAAATTTTGTATCATAAATTATGTTCAAATTAACTGTAAATAAAAAAAATAATTAAAACACGACACGTCGTCACCCCTAACTTAATCCTAATTTTTTCCCCGCAGAAATTGTTGTCCTTTTCCTCTAACGACTTGTCAAGTCCTCTCTCTCTTCCCTTAAGTAAACTCACCCTGATCATTTCCTTCCCAATTCCATTTCTCAAATTTGCAGAGAAACACACAACAAAAAGATACCAAAACATCTCTCCCTCCACAAATAAATTCTTTTCCCTGATTTACCCAAAAAAAAAAAAAAAGAATTATTTTCCCTTTTTGCCAAGCCCTTTCTTTCTTTGTTCGTGCTCTTGCTTCCCTCCGCACATCCGCGATTCGTTTCTAGAACCTTCTCGAAGCTCCGAGACACAACAACAACAACAAGAGCCACCGCCATGGATTGGAGCAACGTGACGGCGGAGGATCTGATCGATGCCCTCCGCGAGGTCGACTGGTCGTCGCCGCCGCGTCCCCTCTCCGAATTCTTCTCCAGATTCACCTTTCCCAGATCCTACTCCAAATGGAATAGCCGCCTCAAATGCAATATCTACTAGTACGATTCGATCTTCCAATCTTTCCCTAAATTCCATTCCGTTTCTTTTGCTTTTTTTCGATTTGTTTTCGCATCGTTTCTTGCTAATTTCTTGTGAATCGAATTAGTTCAATTTTGTTCCTTTTTTGATTGCCAATTTCTACGAAAACTCTTGAAATTCGGAAGAAATAAGGTTCTATAAACCCTAGTTTGTTACCACTTAAATAACGTGATATCTTGTGATTTAAATGTAACGAGAATGCGCGTTTCCCTTTAGTTTTTCGCCTCTTGCTACTCAGTTGTTCCAAGTTCGCAATCGAGAAATTGAAACTGCTCTTTTTTTTTTTTTTTAAGATTTTTTTTTCTTTAGTTTCTTTAGCTCCGGAGTGATACATGAAATTAACACAGAAATCAACAAAGTTAGTACTAAACGCACCGGAGACAATGACATCAAAAGATTTTAGTTTCTGTTTTAGTCATTAGTTTTGTTGTTATATTTTCTTATCGAGTAAAAGTAGATTGTGAGGACTTTGTATTCCTAATTTCACATATGAGTGGGTTTTTCATGCGTATGCAGTTACCGGACGAACTACTTCATCATGATCATTTTCATTCTCGGTGAGTTGAGAAAAACAGATCTAGTTATAAATATATTCCCTTTTCATGTGTGGATTTGTGTTTTAAATTTACACATTCAATCGCAGGGTTGGGATTTCTTTGGAGGCCGCTGGCTCTTTTGGCCGCTTTCCTGACGGCTCTTAGTATTGCTTTTCTGAATGACAGGTAAGCCACCTTACTCCGATGGGCTTTATGAATTTTCAGAAGTGTTGTCCTTCTTCTTTTTCTTTTTCTTTTCTTTTCTTTTTTTTTTTTTTGGAACACAGGGTGTCTTGGTCCGTTTAATTTGACTTTCTGATTAATCACCTTAGTTTTATTGTGAAATTCTGAATGAAATTGGAATTTTTACCACACAATTGAAGGATTTCATGTTCACTTTAGGCAATAGCATCCATGATTAGGTAATGCCCAACTCCATTATTTTATCTGTAACCAATCTGGTGTACGGTTCTATATTTTCAGATTTTTTTTTTTCTTGTGAAGTTTTGGGTGCCAAATTGCAATTTTAACCGCACAGTTGTAGATAATAGCTACCTTACCTATTCAATAATTTATCTGTAACCAACCTATTGTTACTTAGGATTATTTCTACAGCTTTGCAGGTACTTTTAATGAGAAGGTAACAAGAACTGTGAGGCAGTTCTCACCACATTTAGCTGCAAAGATGAGGCCTCCTCTTACGTAAGTCTTTATTGTCGTGCCTGCTTTACATTGATTGTTAGTGCTTTTCTAATTATTTTATGTTTTTGCCAGGCCTGTTATTCGTGGACGTCCATCAGCTAAAAGATCAATATACATATGTGGTCGCCCTCGCTGGGTGTTTGTTTTGATAGTCTCATCTGGTATTTAGTGCTTGGAAAATCTTTCATCTTTCCACTAGTTTTTATTTTTATTTATTTTTATTTATTTTTATTTTTAATCCTTATTTAATTAAAGCTAGTATGTGACTTACAGTTTTGTTGTTTACTAAGCAAATGTTTTTCTTTTGTTGCAGTGGGTTTCATTCTATGGTTTGTTTCTGCTGGCCTGTTGACTGTTCTATGGGCATTGGCTATTGGACTTCTTGGTATGTGACTTGCTTAAACACTTGTGCATTTTCCTTTGTATGTTTTTCATTAATTGATTTGTCTTATCTCTTGCTCTCCCTTCCTTCCTTCTCAGCTACCGTACTGCACGCAAGCGTCAGAACACCAAACTTGAAAGCTCGTCTGAATACATTTCGAGAGGAATTCCGTGCAGTATGGCGCAATTACAGTGATCTGTAGCTTATCTAGAGTTTCTACAAAGTGAGTAAGACCAGCCTTGATCTATTTTACGTATCTTCAACTTACTTTTATGCTTTTTAAGTTTTCAGGCTTCAGCTATCTGTTTTCACCCAACTAACAATCTAAAAATAGCCTCCACTTGTGCATCAGCTGGAATTTTTGATAGTTTATTATAAGTTAATCTTTGTTCTTTGCGGCTTTATGTAATAAGAAACTGTCTTTATGATGACATACTTTATGTTTTATCTACTACGTCATTTGAATAGAACTCATACTGTTGTGTTGTGTTAGTTGTGCTCGTCAAGAAAATAAGGGAAAAAGAAAGCTTATGTATATCTTTTTAGTGTGGTACTAGTGGTATTTATATTTCAATTGATCATTTATGTGATTGGTGAAATTTTCAATTCAGGGGAGGTAACCGATGAAATATTATGTGAGCCATCATGCACCAGTTCCAGATAGGCCAATCTAGGTAAAATTGAATTAACAAGATTTGAAAGAAAAGTAGAGTTTAAGGCTCTTCTGTTTTCAATGACAGATCATGAATAAAAATTCGATCAAATCTATGAGGCAGGAGGTTATAAAATATCAAATGAACTATTACACAAATTCCAGTTGGTTTAATCTAGAGGAAATTGAGATAAAAAAATTGGGAATTGAATGTATTTGAGTGCTCGTCTGTTTTCAAAACTTCTGTCCATGTCTGAAAATTTGATTAAAAGTACAAGACAGGCAATGATCGGAATACTCTTTTAATATCCATTTTCCTTGAGTAGCTAGGCTAAATTGATTGACTTATTCGCTAAGAAATTTGATGCATGTTTGTCGATTTTTTCAACTTTATGCATGTGCACATGAATATTCTGTGTAAAATTGCTTAAGCATAATATACTTACAATAGAATTAAATTTATTCTACTTTAGAATGTTTTAATACATATAATATTGCTCCAAACTAATCTTTTGTTACTTTGCTCTTTGGACGTTGAATGGGCTTCTGGCAGCTTTTTTTCACGATTTCTTATTATACTTTGTCCTGTAGGGATTAAGTGATTGTTGTGGATCATACAAGTTAATCTGAGTTTGGGCTAGACTGCTGCTGTTGCTTCTTCTGCGTAATAATGTCGTATTCAGGTCAACATTGCTTAGCTTTGTGGATCCCGGAAGGGTTGTATATTGTAATGAACCCTTTTTTGTTCTGTAAAGCAAATTGTTTACTATTTATCTTCCATATTCATTTGAAATTTGGGAGAATTTCTATAAGCAGTAGTTGCTAACAAATTTTAGAATGTGCTCTTTGTACCATTTTCGGTGGTTATAGAATTTTCTGTTGTCCCCTTTAATTGGGATTTGAGGCTTGTAGTTAAGTTTCAACTAGTGCAACCGTGTGAGGTATTTGCATAAAAGTAGTGATTTAAACAATCTTTGCATAATTGACACTGGCACTCGGAAAATTAGAGGAATAATATTTTTAAAGAGGTTTCATTGTAACATGGCACTTGTTTAAAATATTTTGCTTAACCAACACATGAGATTTGGACAACGGAAACCTCTCATCTAGTTGTTTCTTGTTAATTCATCATTCTCTTGATTACCCACAACGTTGAATTGATTTTTTGAGCTTCAAAGTATATCCATCCCCACGCCACCTAAGGCGTGATATTTATTTGTCCTTGTGGCGTGCTGTGGTCTTTTCTTATGGAACAATGTTTGGTTCTGTTTATTTCACTAATTTGAGTTTAAAACCCGTTCATTTCACTAATTCGAGTTTAAAATTTGAGTTTTGTTACAGTAAAAAGCTCTCAGGATCAATCACATTTAATTTTTTTTTATTACAGTAAAAAGTTATCATATAAAGTTATATTTTAATTCGAATTAAAAATTTAAATTAACGAACTAAACGGGCCCTTAGAGGTTTAGTGGTAGTAAATACAATACACTAATATAAGATGAGTCTCACATTATAGACCCTATATAGAATCCATCTGTTGTTAGTTGTATTGCTTAGCACCGAAGGTGTCCTAATTATTTTTCTTTCTTGTGCTTTCTTACTCGTGGTAGAGAATGATTTGGCTACTTATGTTTGAATCTTATGTTGGCATCCGATGATGACAGTGGGAAAGTAGAAAAGAGTCTTTTGGTCCTCTCCATGTACTCTTCATTTCTACTCTTCATCCTCCTTGTCGGCAGAATGCTTTGAGACAGGCAAAAAGAAAAAGAAAAAGAAAAAGAAAAAGAAAAAATAAATAAATATAAATATATATATAAAAATAAATAAAAAAAAAAATAAATATATATATATATAATATATAATTTCGGATAACTAACTTCTACCCTAGTGTCAAGTAATCCTTTAACTTCAAAGTAGCCTTTTTCTTTTAGGAGAGAGTTAAATGATGATGTAGCAAGATTAATGAGGGGAAAAAAATATATTTCTAACATTACCCTTCCTACCAATAACCAATTGAAGATATAATTTTTGTAAAAAAATTCCTACCCTCAACGTCAACCTTAAACTAAAAAAAAAAAAAAAAAGAAAAAGAAATTACGATTATTTTACCAAAACCAAAAACTAAAGATTCATAAATCTTCATTCTTCAACATGTAGTTTCATAATTTTCCTACGAAAAGCTATATGGATACAAAATGTGCACTTACTACTAATCAATTACAACGATCAATATTAATCATATTGCATCGCATAAGATAAAGGGCCTACCCGGCGACATTGTTATGCTACAAGATAATCCGTAATGACATTGTTATTCTCTGTTAACCACCTATAACTACTCACACACAAAAAGGGTACATTTGACATAATATTATCTTAATAACCATAAAATAGACACATTAATAATATTGTTAAATTAAAAATATATTCTAAACATGAAGTATAAAAGTGATCATCTTGTATAAATACCTCTTGATTTTAGAGGTTATTTTACATTTATCTATTTATTTTAAGAAGTTACACTGAGTCAGAGTGTTTGGTAAATCTTGATTTTGTCTTAATAATTTTTAAAAACTGCTACCTAACAACATGAGTGAGAAATAGATCATGGATTTCTTTTACACAGCAGCTTATGCTGTTATTTTCTAAATTTATTAAAATAGTAAAACTTAATTTTCAATTGGAAAATACTATATATTTTGTCTAAATGCCACTTTTGCTTCTGTTATTATACAAATACCCTAAACACCTATGTGTTAATAAAATCAAATTCAAAATACTCTTAAAGCAATTAATTTTTTTTTTAAAAAAACCAAGATCATTCTTCCAAATCTATATTAAATGTTATTTTAGATATGATTTAACTAAAAAAGTTAAGTAAAGAATTTTAATAATTTTCAAATAAATATACCAATGAAACAAAGACTTCAATTATGTTTAATGTTTTGCTATATACTGTATGGCAAAAAATCATACAAATAAGTAAAATTTTCAAAATATAATAAAGTAATAAAAATTACGTAATAATTATCATAAAAATATGACATTATATACTATATAATTATATCTCAATTATTTTAATGATATTAATTTTTTCGATTCTTAAAATATTTTAAAACTTTTTTTTTTTTTTTTATATTTCAACATTGATTATTAAATTTTGCTAAGAAAATTGTTGAACTTACTCTTATAGTGCATGTGTTTAGATTTTTATCTATTAATCTTAATTAATATTCTTTTGACTAATATAGTTACTTGACTAAAAATGATATGAATTAAGAGTAAGAGAGAAATATCCATACTCATGTATTTTAAGAGATATTTATCTCATTTTCTTAATTTTGTTGTATGTGTAAAAAGCCCATTAGATTAATTCGTATTAGGCAAGATCTTCACACACATATTTAAATGCAGAGAAATGCTAGCATCACTTTTTATGTCACTTTCTACATTCATTGTTTGACACGTGTGAACTATATTATCTAATTTTCTGTTTAAATAATAATATATTGTGTTATTATTGTCTAGTGTTCTTATGTTAAATAGTGAGGAGTGATAAAAAAAAGTGATGCTAACCATATTTCTCTTGAATATATATGTGTGCAGCTTTTTTTCTTTTATATAAGGTGATTACGTTGAGCCGTTTGAGTTTCCGAAACGTACAATAGGGAATAAAACTGCTGTACAACTTTTGTGATTGTATCCTTTTACATTCCTTTGGACATAAAATATTGCAAAAGCTCATGTATAACCGGGTGTGGGGTCACGTTGTGTATTAAGATCAACTGAATTAAAGGTAGCCAACTAACAGGGGATTGATGCTAGTCTGGTTTGATCTCTATCCCAAAAAAAAAAAAAAAAAAAGAGAGAAATAGAAAAATATATTAAGATTTGAGATGAATTAAAATTAATAGGCTAATAGTTTTTATTAGTTAATAAATAGGCTAAATTACTGTTTTTGTCTACAACTTGTCTGGTTATAAACTATAATTTGACAAGTTATTGTCCATAATTCACGGTTTTTATTTATAATTTGTCTGACTATGAACCATAACTTAACAAATTTATCCATAACTTAATAAATTATGGCCTATTAATTTCTATAACTAAAAATTAACCCATATACTTTCTTAAGCTTTTCATATTAACTTATTTCCTATTATTTCTGAAAAAAAAGGCAATAGTAAATCACAAGATTGGTTGAAAAGACATTTTAAAACCAAACTAATAACGAGAATTGCATTATTCTAAACTACTTGATGACCACATACCATAGCAACAACCCCAAAAAAAAAAAAAAAAAAAAAAAATCTAAAACAACCGCTAGCAGCATTATGTGGTTTTAAAAGAACAAAGTTGGCATTTGCTTTTTTAATTTAAAAAGAAAAAGAAAAAGAAAAAAGTTGGTACTTTCTCAACATAGCACATAAATTCACATGAGCTGGACCATGTTATTTCTCGGCCTTTTTTCAGACTCATCATCTCATGTTCATCACTCAGACATTTTTCAATCTAAAGATACTGTTATTTCATCATGTAAGTACCGGTTTTAGTCTTTTAACAATTTATAAGACAATATGAATAATGCAGAAACATAAAATGAAAGAACACGAGAGAAATGGTATCGCGGTTCGGTAACACCCTATTCCGCGGGACCACGCCCAGATAATGAACAATCCACTAAGAACTCTTTTACAATTCAATTGGACTTAATCTACCCGAGACTCCCTCTCTAAGAAGATGCCTATGAACTTGCAATTTTCTCAATGGACTTGAACAACGAGATCCCCTCGACTTTAAACATTGGAATCCCTCCAACTAAGTTTTTCTTCCGAAAAACACTCAAATCATTTCTCTCAATACATATGCTCACCCATGTCTCACAACCCAGTAAAAACTCGTCAAGAGGTATACGATTACTCCGGAGACTCTTTCAATAAATAAGCAAGCTGTGAATAACTTGACACATCTTTAATTAATTCGATGAACTACCTCGTTGCAGATCCTGTTGCAACAACACTGCAACATAGCTGTTACGGCCAATTTTCTCAAAACCAGTCCGAATCAAACTCCTACAATTCTGAAACCTTCTCGAACTAATAAACGAACCTGGACTCATTCCTAGGAGACAGAGGAAGATCATCCAGCCACGAAAATCTCAATCAAATCAATTTATCATCTTTGAATCAATGGTTGACTTAGAAAAATAGAAACTAAAACAAGTTTCTGGATTTTTTGAAACCTGTCAAAAGAAACTTGCCAGCTGCATAAACATTTCCAAACGTAATCATCCCAGCAAAACATTCCCAAAATAATGCCAATCAAATTTGATTACAATCAATACACAAATTGGGAAATAAATCCCAACACATGAAGATGGGGAGCACTAAACTGGTGTGAACGATGAGAAGTACTCGCAGAATTAGAAGGTTTGATCATCGATATCGGAAGAAGGTAAGAATTGTCCCATTTTATAAATTAATTAATGGGACGAGACCTGAATTGGGCACAGGCCTTAGCCTCTGCATGGGGAATCATGTTATTGCTTGGTCTCATGTGTTGCTGCCTCAGCACCAAACCTAAACAGAACGGCGATGCCGGCACCGGCAACAGTAGCTGCACTTGTGACGGCGGATATGCCGGGGTTTGATTCTCTTAATTCTTGAAGTGAGTAGTTTGCTTAGTTTCTTCTTATATTCTTAGAAAAATGAGACAAATACTCTTTAAATTGCACGAGTTTAAATTTGATGCATGTTTGTCGATTTCTTCAACTTTATGCATGTGGACGTGAATATTGTGTGTAAAATTGCTTAAGCATAATACACTTACAATAGAATTAAATTTATTCTACTTTAGAATGTTTTAATACATATAATATTGCTCCAAACTAATCTTTTGTTACTTTGCTCTTTGGACGTTGAATGGGCTCCTGGCAGCTTTTTTTCACGATTTCTGATTATACTTTGTTCTGTAGGGATTAAGTGATTGTTGTGGATCATACAAGTTAATCTGAGTTTGGGCTAGACTGCTGCTGTTGCTTCTTCTGCGTAATAATGTCGTATTCAGGTCAACATTGCTTAGCTTTTTGGATCCCGGAAGGGTTGTAAATTGTAATGAACCCTTTTTTGTTCTGTAAAGCAAATTGTTTACTATTTATCTTCCATATTCATCAGAAATTTTGGGAGAATTTCTATAAGCAGTAGTTGCTAACAAATTTTAGAATGTGCTCTTTGTACCATTTTGGGTGGTTATAGAATTTTCTGTTGTTGCTTTTAATTGGGATTTGAGGCTCGGTAGTTAAGTTCCAGCTAGTGCAACCGTGTGAGGTATTTGCATAAAAGTAGTGATTTAAACAATCTTTGCATAATTGACACTGGCACTCGGAAAATTAGAGGAATAATATTTTTAAAGAGGTTTCATTGCAACACGGCCCTTGTTTAAAATATTTTGCTTAACCAACACGTGAGATTTGGACAACAGAAACCTCTCATCTAGTTGTTTCTTGTTAATTCATCATTCTCTTGATTGCCCACAACGTTGAATTGATTTTTTGAGCTTCAAAGTATATCCATCCCCACGCTACCTAAGGCGTGATATTATTTGTCCTTGTGGCTTGCCGTGGTGTTTTCTTATGGAACAATGTTAAGTCTCGTTCATTTCTCTATTTTAAGTTTAAAATTTTAATTTTGTTACAGTAAAAAATTATCAAGATTTGTCACATTTAATTTTTTTGTTACAGTAAGTTTTCACATAAAATCACATTTTAATTTGAATTAAAAACTCGAATTAATGAATTAAACGGGCTTTTAGAGATTTTGATGGTACTAAATACCACACACTAATATGACTAATATGAGATCCCTATATAGAATCCATCTGTTGTTAGTTGTATTGCTTAGCACCGAAGGTGTCCTAATTATTTTTCTTTCTTGTGCTTTCTTACTCGCGGTAGAGAATGATTTGGCTACTTATGTTTGAATCTTATGTTGGCATCCGATGATGACAGTGGGAAAGTAGAAAAGAGTCTTTTGGTCCTCTCCATGTACTCTTCATTTCTACTCTTCATCCTCCTTGTCGGCAGAATGCTTTGAGACAGGCAAAAAGAAAAAGAAAAAGAAAAAGAAAAAGAAAAAATAAATAAATATAAATATATATATAAAAATAAATATATTATATATAATTTCGGATAACTAACTTTCTACCCGTGTGTCAAGTAATCCTTCAACTTCAAATTAGCCTTTTTCTTTTAGGAGAGAGTTAAATGATGATGTAGCAAGATTAATGAGGGGAAAAAATATATTTCTAACATTACCCTTCCTACCAATAACCAATTAAAGATATAATTTTTGTAAAAATATTCCTACCCTCAACGTCAACCTTAAAATAAAAAAAATAAAAAAAAGAAATTACGATTATTTTACCAAAACCAAAAACTAAAGATTCATAAATCTTCATTCTTCAACATTTAGTTTCATAATTTGCCTATGAAAAGCTATATGCATACAAAATGTGCACTTACTACTAATCAATTACAACGATCAATTCCATTTGATTCTATTTTCCTTTTTCATATTTTTTGAGAAAGAAAAAATAGAAACATTTCTAAAATAGTATTTAGCGCAATAAAAATAAATTATGAAAATAAAAATGATTTTTTAATTTAGTGTAAAATTTATTTTCTCCTTTCTCGAGTAGAGAGAGAAAAAAAGAAATATTAATGGGTTTTTTTTACACTGAAAATAATCTGTTAATAAAACTACTAAATACATTTTAAAAATAATTTATGTCTGAGATTAAAACGTTTTTATTTATTTTCATATAAAAAATAAAATCATTTAAATGAGTTTTAAACGCGATCAAAATATTACAAAAGCTCAAGTATAACCGGGTGTGGAGTCGCGTTGTGTATTAAGATTAACTGAATTAAAGGCAGCCAACTAATAGGGGATTGATGCTAGTCTGGGTTGATCTCTATCCCAAAAAAAAGGCAATAGTAATTAAAGCACAAGATTGGTTGAAAGGACATTTTAAAACCAAACTAATAACGAGAATTGCATTATTCTAAACTACTTGATGACCATATACCATAGCAACAACCCCCCCCCCCCCCCCCCCCCCAAAAAAAAAAAATAAAACAACAGCTAGCAGCATTATGCGGTTTTAAAAGACCAAAGTTGGCATTTGCTTTTTTTATTTAAAAAGAAAAAGAAAAAGAAAAAAGTTGGTACTTTCTCCGGCAACATAGCACATAAATTCACATGAGCTGGACCATGTTATTTCTCGGCCTTTTTCAGACTCATCATCTCATGTTCATCACTCAGACATTTTTCAATCTAAAGATACCGTTATTCCATGAAGATGGCGAGCACTGAACTGGTGTGAACGATGAGAAGTACTCGCAGAATTAGAAGGTTTGATCATCAATATCGGAAGAAGGGAAGAATTGTCCCATTTTATAAATTAATTAATGGGACAAGACCTGAATTGGGCACAGGCCTTAGCCTCTGCATGGGGAATTATGTTATTGCTTGGTCTCATGTGTTGCTGCCTCAGCACCAAACCTCAACAGAACGGCGATGCCGGCACCGGCAACAGTAGCTGCACTTGTGACAGCGGATATGCCGGGGTTTGATTCTCTTAATTCTTGAACAGACTAGTTTGCTTAATTTCTTCTTATATTCTTAGAAAAATGATACAAATACTCTTTAAATTGCATGAGTTTTAATTTTTTATTCTTTATTCTTAATTAATACCCTTTTAATCAAATGTTATATTAATCAAAAAGAAATTAATCAAGAATAAGAAGTAAAAATCGAGACTCATACACTTTTAAAAATAAGTTGAGTAATTTTTTCTAGTGTCATTCTTTTCTTCCTAGCTAGCTCTATTTTTATGTGCGTAAAGTGGAGTTGTGAAGCGTGTTCGTTCTAGCATATATAGGTACAACTGGGGTTTTTCATTTTGGTAATTTTTTTTTTGTCAATTACATGAGAAATGTCCCCTTTAATTAAGGATTCCTTGTAACTATATTGTTTTAGCGAAATTATACTATATATATTTTACGTGTCTACTTCTGATCATCTTGTTCTCTTTTCGATCTGTATCTCTTACTTCATTAATTATAAATTAATTGACGTCTTTATTTCGTAAATATATATACAATACAATTTTCCCGAACGACAGATCATTATCGCTAGCATGTCTTCCCTATTATATAAATAAAGACATAAAGGAAGACCAAACGTTTAGTTATAATTAGTAAACTTCATTCTTTTTAAACGTTTAGTTATAATTAGTAAACTTCATTTTTTTTAATTTTTACTTTCGTAAATCTTTCTTTCTATACTTGAAATGCTTTTGGAATAGGTTTCAAGCTGGGTGAGAAAGGAAAAAGAGACAAAAATTTTTTTAGAATACATTCGTATTTTTACCTCTTACATTTCAATTAAAGAATTATATTAATTAAAAGAATATTAACAAAAATAAAAGAAAAACTTAGAACAATGAGTTCACCAATTTTCTTGGGTGTGGAGAAAGATTAGTACGACACTAATTTAAGCAAAACCTTTGCAGGTTGGCCTCCTTCCAAAGTTGATAATTGTACGTGTAGAAAAAGCAGCTTGTGTGCGTGCCGACTTCAAGCGGTAGTACACAATTGCTTGTTTGGTTAAATTGAAAAGAGAAGAGTTAGAATGTTGCAAATTTAAGCTAAATAATGTTGAAAAAAGAATTATGACATAATACGGATCAAAGAGAAAGTTGCAATTAGAATGCATACATGAAAAATTAAAGGATGAATGACGTATCAATTTTTTTATTTTTATTTTTTTAATAAACCTCCATTTAACCGTTTTTCTCTTCCCAAAAGCTTAAGCCCATATTCATTAAGAGTCCGTTTAGTTCGCTGATTCGAGTTTAGATGTGACTTTATGTGAGAGCTTTTCACTATAGTAAAAAGTTAAATGTGATTGTTTCTGAGAGATTTTGAATGCAGCAAAACTCAAATTCTAAACTCAAATCGGTGAAATGAACGGGACCTAAGAGTCTAGGTGTGACACAAACATTTATTTGAGTGACCCTATTATGAGTTATTTATTTAAGGGTTATTTAGACAACATATTCTTAATTTTCATACATAAATTTTACCATCAAATTGCACTTTTAAATGCATATCTTCTCTTGCTCAACCTATAATTTGACAAAAGAATTTACAAAAAGACACCTTGAAAAATAAGGAAAATGCTCAGTTTTTTGAACTTTTTTTTTTCCTTCCTCTTTTTAGGTATTTCCATCATTTTCTTTGTCAAAATTGCCCATTGACTAAGAAAATGTATGCATTTAGCTATTTAATGCAATATGATAGTCTACAATTGACAATATTAAAAACTAAAAATGTACTTTCTAAATAATTGTAAAATATAAGGTAAATCTTTCTTTAATTTTGAATATAAATCTGCTCATATGTAACCAAATGAGGACTCAGAAACATAAAAATAGTGTCCCAATAATAATTAATACATATATATGATTCATGTGAAGAATGGGAGGTTGACCAAGATCCAAAATTTTTCCGCTCAATTAAAATAGGGAGAATGCAGGAAATATGTCAGATTAAGAATGTCAACAAAAATTAATAGACCAAGATTACGTGGTTGTCCCCTGAACCATAGGGCGTGTCAAATTACACGGTTATCTCTCAAACTAAAGGTCGTGCACAAAATGACTCCCGAACTTTAATTTGTAACATCTGTTTCATTGAACTTTAAAAGTCTTGTAAAATTTTCCCTTCAGTTAAAAATTTAATGGAATTTGACACGTGGCACTTATATGCAATAAGAGTTGTGGAACTAAAAGTGAAATTACGAAATTACCCATATAATTACTTAATGTGACTAGTTATGCTGTATTAAAAAAAGCAAAAATCTAAAATAATATCTCTAATATCTATCTCTGCAACTCACTCTCAACTCTCTCTCTCCATTTCTCTCTCTTCCGTCCTCCACCGAAAATCCATATCTATATGCAGAAATCAAATAAAAAAAACCAAATCATCATTTGACCTTATTCAGACTACACACACACACACACACACACATATATTTATATAATACTGAAAAAAATAGAAGACACTAATTTAAACACCATTAGTAAATTTTTGATAAAAAACACTATTAGTGAGTAAATCTAATTTGAATTATTACATAACTCATCTATAGATAATGAACAAGTTGGGATCCCCTTTATGCATAAGGGAAGAACTCCTTTTATAGCTGCAACTCTAGTTCCATGTTTGGAGCTCGTTTCTCTTTCTTAAATAGAATTGACTTTTTCAATTGTGTCTTTTGTCTTCTTTCCTTTTAGTCTTCATATATTGTGAGCTATGGACTACCTTTGGTGCGATTTGGATCAACCTTGTGTTATAATCCTTGGGTAGAACTCATTCCCAAAAGCTAGCTTGTAAGGAGAGGGTGCCTAAGTGGTTATAAACTCACATGCTAAACCCATACTTTAACAATGTGGGACTCAACTAAGATCCTAACACCCTGCCACATCAAATTGGTCATCACTCTTAATACAAATTGACTGTCGACAGAAATCACCCTCCACACTTATTATTATTGTTAGTATTATTAATAATATTGTAATTATTGTTGTTATAATAACTATTGTTATATTGTTATAGTTATAGTTATCGTTATTATTATGGCTATTTCTATTGCTATCGCTAATGTTATTGTTATTGTATTTGAATTATTGTTATTGTTACAATTATTCTTATTCGTGTTGTTGTTGTTGATGTTGTATTATTTTCTGTGAAATCCTTAGCGTATTACTATCTGCTGAACCCAATTATTAGTTATCAGCTTATCATTCATCTCCAAATGTCCCGCTCGGGGCCTTTCAAAGAAGTAGATGTGTAATATTGTTTGTTTCTTCGTTCTAGCCTGGTTACGTATAGCATCGTTAACTTGTCTCCTCTGGTTAGACCAATTCATATACTTTCAAAACATGTAATTGAAGTTTTAAAAGTAAGAAGTTTGAATTTTTCATATTAGACGAAAATCTGAAAGAGGTATTATTCCACACGCGCTATTAATTCTGACCGACAAAAAGGGATATATATATATATATATATATATATATATATATATAACTAGAAGGGCTGATAACTTAATCATAATTATTTGTGTGGTCATCGAGTACTGTAGAGATACGAAAAACATGGAAGTGTGGGAAATCATGCTGATAGTTTGGATTCCTTTAATTATTGTTTCTGTTGCTTTGAGTTTGTTCTGTCGGCGACGTACTTGGGTTGGATTTGGTGGCGAAATCAGCGGAGGTGGTCGTCATCATCATCATCATCATCATCATGGAGGAGTAGGCGGTTGGCATGGAGGTGCTGCCGGAGCTGATTTTGGAGGTGGTGGTGGCGGTGGCGGCGGAGATGGAGGTTGTGGTGGTGGCGGTGGCGGTAGCGCCGTTTAAAATGTTTGAGGAATTACTGATTGCAGTTGTCTCTGCATTCTTCTGTTTGCTATGTTGGCCTCGTATTTCTCAGAGAGATTAATGTATACTAAAAAAGTTCGTTGTGGTTTTAGTTTTTATTGTGTTATTTATTCAATTAGTTGTAAAAAATCAGTCATTTACCTTATAAAATGGCCTTTTGACCATGCCTATTTTTGTGAAACATCTATTTGACTCTTTGAGAATAATAGTATCCGATGACAATGACCTTATTTTCTTTGATTTATGAAAGTCACCATTAATATTTATATTAGAGGTTTGTTTTGAGGGTTCATCCCTGATTTTAAACTTTAGTTCTTAATTATTTATAGTGTTTTTCTCTCACAAAAAATTTAAATTTTAAAAATTAGAATTATGAATCATAATTCTGGATCTATAAACCTTTTCATTACTCTTTCTTTTGTCTGGTTGGATGCTTGAATGCATACGTATTTTATTAAAGTTTCAGTTTTTAATATGAGAGTAAGCCCTACACTGTTAAAAAAAAAAAAAAAAAACTATTCTTTTGAAAGGGCTAAGATTTTGTTTGTTGCTGTTGATTAATCAAGGCTTATGTTTAAGGTATAATATTCCCATTTGGAATAAGGAATTCCGCTCTTCTTTTCGTGGTTTATCAATAAAGAAATCAATCTTGTTTGTATTTGATCAAATCTGATCTCAAAAGTAATGTGTTTTTTTTTTTTCTTTTTTCTTTTTTCCTTTTTGCAAGGAGGGTCGACATACGCCCCCACTTTCTAGCCCAATGTTCCATTTTGTTGGATAATGCCTTTTGCAACTGAATATTTTATTGCATAAACATTTTTATTTTTATTTTTTTTGGTGAATTATGGCCTAAATAGTTCGTGCTTACAAATACTCGATTTATGTAATATTATTAATGAATTAATTAAAGGGGCGGTGGTCATCAGAGACAGTGAGAATCAACGATTTGATGTTAGAAATGAATCTTTGTTAGGTTTTCAAAATTAACACTTTGACAGCGTAATCAAATCTAGCATTACCATTTTCGCACACACAATTGGTGACGAATATGCTGCGTATTTAATGATATCGATGATTTGGATACACGTTTAGCTGAAGACTAACTGTACTATTCAATTCGTCGTGCCAAGTTCTAGCGTGGCTGTTACGTTTAACTGTATTATATATATAACTAGAAGGGCTGATAACTTAATCATAATTATTTGTGTGGTCATCAAGTACTGTAGAGATAAGAAAAACATGGAAGTGTGGGTAATCGTGCTGAGAGTTTGTATTCCTTTAATTATTGTTTCTGTTGCTTTGAGTTTGTTCTGTCGGCGACGTACTTGGGTTGGATTTGGTGGCGAAATCAGCGGAGGTGGTCATCATCATCATCATCATCATCACCATGGAGGAGTAGGCGGTCGGCATGGAGGCGCTGCCGGAGCTGATTTTGGAGGTGGCGGTGGCGGTGGCGGTGGAGATCTTGGTGGTGGTTGTGGCGGTGGCGGTTGCGGTGGAGATCTTGGTGGTGGTGGTGGCGGTGGCGGCGGAGATGGAGGTTGTGGTGGTGGCGGTGGCGGTAGCGCCGTTTAAAATGTTTGAGGAATTACTGATTGCAGTTGTGCAACGGGTATACCGGAATGGGACTTTACCGACTGAATCGGCCGGAGAAAGGACGGAAGTCCGAATTCCCCTAGGTGGAGCACGCCGGCAAGCAGCCGCAATACAGAGAAGAAACCAGAGAGAGTAAAAACTCAGAGAAAGTTTTGCTTTGATTAATTCTGTTCTGTCTTGCCCGAAAACAAGTATTGCCTTATAAGGCTAAAGAAACAAACGACAGCCAAAAGGGAAAAACGGCAAAGTAAATAACAAAGTGACATATAGCTAAACAAACGACAGTAAGGACAAGAAAGCAAACGACAGTAAAGAAAGTTGATAGCTCCTGCATCAGTGACCCCCGCTGTGGAAAAGAATTCGCCCACGAATTCAAACAAGAGAGGAGGAAGAAGCATCTGGTGGGAAATACTCATACAAGTCTGAGACATTGAAGGTAGAAGAGATATGCAAATCAGGAGGAAGGTCAATGACATAAGCATTATCATTGATCTTCCGGCTGATGTGGAAAGGCCCCAACTTCTTAGGCTTCAGTTTGTTGTACGTTCCCACAGGAAAACGCTCCTTGCGGAGATGCACCATGACCAAATCACCTTCATGGAACACCTTCGAGCGGCGGTGCTTGTCAGCGTCGAACTTGTAACGGGCAGCAGCCTCGGTTAACTTTTTCTGGACATTCTGGTGGGTGAAAACCACGTCATCGGCAAGGGCAGCAGCAGTCTTACTCTTGGATTTCGGAAGTTGCAGCAGGTCCACAGTGAAATTAGGGACTTTAGTATAGACAATGGAGAAGGGGGACTGACCAGTCGAACGGTTTGTCATGGAGTTGTAAGCAAACTCAACCTGACCAAGAGAGAGATCCCACCCTTTCGGTTTGTCGCTAGCAACACAACGCAACATGTCACCCAAGGTACG
This sequence comes from Morus indica, assembly GCA_029231665.1. Classification (NCBI taxonomy): domain Eukaryota; kingdom Viridiplantae; phylum Streptophyta; class Magnoliopsida; order Rosales; family Moraceae; genus Morus; species Morus indica. The sequence goes on along the minus strand of JACAGA010000012.1, from coordinate 16,951,582 downwards.
ATTGACGACCTCAGTTTGGCCGTCGGTTTGAGGGTGGTAGGCACTGCTGAACTGTAGTGAGGTGTCGAAACGCTTCCAGAGCTCGCGCCAAAAATGGGAGATGAACTTGACATCCCTGTCCGATGTGATGGACCGGGGCACTCCATGGAGTTTCACAACGTCCTGAAAGAAGAGTTGGGCGACGAAGCTTGCGTCCCCCGTTTTGCGGCAGGGGATGAAGTGCGCCATCTTGGAGAATCGGTCAACCACGACCATCACTGAATCGACATGTCGAGCTGTCTTGGGTAGACCAAGGACAAAGTCCATGCTCAGGTCAACCCAAATAGTCTCCGGGATGGGAAGAGGAGTGTAGAGGCCGGTGTTTTGAGAGCGTCCCTTGGCTGATTGACATACACCGCAGCGCTCCACAAACCGTGTAACTTCGCGACGCATGGAGGGCCAAAAGAAACGCTCGCTGAGGAGAGTGAAAGTTTTGTCTCTGCCTGAATGGGCTGCCAGGCCGCCAGAGTGGAGTTCTCGGATGAGCTGCTCACGGAGTGATGTATTGGGTACACAAAGTTGATTTCCTTTGAACAGGAAACCGTCTTGGATGGAGAAGTCGCCACAGGGTGTCCGCTGAGCACATTTGGCCCAGTGAGGGCCAAAATCCGTGTCACTAGGGTAGAGGTCTTTGAGGGCATCAAATGCCGTAATCTCCGAGTGGAGGGTGACTAAGAGGTGAGCACGACGACTCAACGCGTCAGCCACCTTATTTTGGGCGCCCGAGCGATGTTTGATCACAAACGTGAACTTCTCTAAGAAGATAATCCACCGGGCATGCATGCGGCTAATTGATTTTTGAGACTTGAGGAAACGAAGTGCTTGGTGGTCACTGTGGAGCACGAACTCCTTATGCACAAGGAAGTGCTCCCAATTCTTCAAAGCTCGAACGACGGCATATAATTCCTGCTCATAGGTAGACCATCGTTGCCTGGTTTCGTTGAGTTTCTCGCTGAAATACTCAATAGGCCTGCCCTCTTGTGTCAACACAGCTCCAATCCCTAACATTGAGGCATCGGTTTCCACCTCGAATGCCTTGTCAAAGTTGGGCAACGCGAGGACGGGAGCCGAGATTAGCTTAGTTTTGAGGGCCCGGAAGCTGTCTTCTTGGGCAGGGCCCCATTGCAAGGTCTTGTGTCTCAAGCAATCAGTGAGGGGCGCTGCAATACTGCTGAAATTGCGGACGAACCGGCGGTAAAAGGTGGCTAGGCCGTGGAAGCTGCGGACCTCGCTGACTGTGGAGGGAGTTGGCCATTCCTTGATGGCCACAATCTTGTTATCATCGGTGGCAATTCCCTCGGCACTCACTACAAAGCCCAAGAAAAGGACTCGATCCGTCATAAAGACACATTTCTTCATGTTGAGGTAGAGCTTATTCTGCCGTAAGGCTCCAAATATGGCCTCTAAGTGCTGCAAATGTTCATCGCAACTCTTGCTATGGACAAGTATGTCATCAAAGTACACCACGGCGAACTTGCCGATGAAAGGCTTAAGGACTTGGTGCATAAGCCGCATGAAGGTGCTCGGCGCGTTGCAAAGCCCGAATGGCATGACTAGCCATTCATATAGGCCTTCGCGGGTCTTGAACGCGGTCTTCCACTCATCCCCCGGCCGGATGCGAATCTGATGATAGCCACTCCAGAGGTCCAATTTTGAGAAGATTGCGGCACCTTCTAGTTTGTCCAACATATCCTCAAGTCGAGGGATAGGGAAACGATATTTCACAGTGATCTTGTTAATTGCTCGGCTATCCACACACATTCTCCAAGTGTGGTCCTTCTTTGGGACCAAGAGTGCTGGGACGGCACATGGGCTCAAGCTTGGCCAAATGAGCTTCTTGGACATTAGGTCGTCAACGATGCCCTGGAGGGTCGCATTCTCCTTTGGACTCATACGATAGTGTGGGAGGTTTGGAAGTGAGGCACCCGGCACTAGATCAATGTGATGCTGAATATCACGCATAGGAGGCAGCATGCTAGGTAGTTCTTCCGGGGATAGGTCACCAAATTTTTGTAGCAAGTCCTCTAGTAGTGGTGGCACAGTGGTAGTCTCGGGACTGGTTTCTTTCACCACCAAAGCGAGGACAAAGGGCTCTCCAAGCATCTCCCTTTGGAAAGCTGCACCACTTTGGTTACACAATGTTTTCTTTTCGGGGGCCTGGCCATTAGAGTTGGCCGGCTGTTCCTTAGACAGAAGGAGGACAATTTTCCGCCCCTTCCACTCGAATTGGTAAGTGTTGTCTCGGCCTTTGTGAGTAGTTTTCATGTCGAACTCCCAAGGGCGCCCCAAAAGGACATGGCAAGCATCCATGTCGATAACATCACACTCCACCTCGTCCCTGTAAAATTTCCCAATGGAGAAAGGAACACGGCACATTTCGTCAACTCGGACGTCCACACCTTTCTTCACCCAGCCAATCTTGTAGGGGTGAGGGTGCTTGGTGGTCGGTAAGCCGAGGGCCTTAATTAACCCTCTTGATACCACATTCTCACTGCTTCCGCTATCAATAATGACGTTGCACACCTTTGAGTTGATGGTGCACTTGGTCTTGAAAATAGCATGCCGCTGCGTGGGTTCTAGACATTTCGGGGACAATAACAGACGCTGCATAACACAAATGACTTCCTCACCCACATCACCTTCGACCACCTCGATCCCATCAAAGGATCCATAGGTCTCTGTGAACTCCTCGCTGCCTGATTCAACCTCTCCTTCAGCTAGGTTAGTTTGAGGCTTACGAGTAGGGCACTCATTTGATTTGTGGCCGGGTTGGTTACAGCGGTAACACTTGAGCCCATAAGGCTTGGCATACGGGTTGGGGGCCAAATTTGGATTGGGGTTGTTGCTTGGGGTGGCCGTGGCCGGGTTGGGCTTGAAGGGGGCTCTGTTTTGGGAGGTTTTCAGTGAACTGTGAGGGTTGTTGGTGTTGGTGTATGGTTTGTGCTGCGTGTAATCTGGTGGGTTCCGACGGTAGAAAGAAGGCTTGATGGATTTATTGACACTCAGTTCGGCCTTATAGGCTAGGTTTATGGCTTGGGGAAGGGTTTTGATGGTTTTCAACTCAAGTTTCTCTTGGATAGGTTCGCGAAGGCCCCGGATGAATCGGGCCACTTGCTGGAGGCTGCTCTCGTGCAGATTGTTCCGGGCACTAAGCCTCAGGAACTCCTCAGTATATTCTCCACCGGACCGATTGGCTTGGGTGCAGCTCTGCAAACGTAAATAAAGTATTTGCTCATAGTCACTAGGAAGGAACTGTGACCTCATAAGTTCCTTCATCTGCCTCCAAGACCTGACTGGACCGCGTCCCTCCTCTCGCCTCTGCATTTTCACCTGTTCCCACCAGGCCGAGGCTCCAGCGTTCAACCGATAGGCCACCAGTTTCACTTGGTCTTTCTTAGGTATCTCCATATAATCAATAAAATTGTCCACAGTCTTAATCCAATCCAAGAACCTCTCAATATCCAGGTACCCGTCAAATTCGGGAATATCAATTCTCAACTTAAATCCTCTAGAGTTGGATGAAGTTCTACGGGCATACCTGGGTTCGGGATCATCCTCATCTTCAGTCTCAGATCCGGTACCGTAGTGTCTCCTTCGGCGCGGTGGCTCACTCTCCGACTCCGAATCATCGGATCGCGAAGGAAAACGGGGACGATGATGGCGGTGATGTTGGCGCGGCGAAGTTCCAGACAACTCCCGGTCTCGCCGCTGGCGGCGAAAGTCGCCAGGTCCCTCTGTGTTAGCGGGTCTCGGTCTGGGTAGAGCTTCACGCATCTCTTGCAGAAATTTGTCAAATCTCATCTCAATGCGTTGCTCCAGGTCTCCTATGGCGTTCCACAACGCCTCAGCTTCTCCGCCCTCGACAACTGGGCTCTTGGAGCTCCCTCCGTCGTTTCTGGCCATCATACCTCCCCGGGAAAGAACCGAGGCCTCTGATACCAATTGATGCAACGGGTATACCGGAATGGGACTTTACCGACTGAATCGGCCGGAGAAAGGACGGAAGTCCGATTCCCCTAGGTGGAGCACGCCGGCAAGCAGCCGCAATACAGAGAAGAAACCAGAGAGAGTAAAAACTCAGAGAAAGTTTTGCTTTGATTAATTCTGTTCTGTCTTGCCCGAAAACAAGTATTGCCTTATAAGGCTAAAGAAACAAACGACAGCCAAAAGGGAAAAACGGCAAAGTAAATAACAAAGTGACATATAGCTAAACAAACGACAGTAAGGACAAGAAAGCAAACGACAGTAAAGAAAGTTGATAGCTCCTGCATCAAGTTGTCTCTGCATTCGTCTGTTTGCTATGTTGGCCTCGTATTTCTCAGAGAGATTAATGTATACTAAGAAAGTTCGTTGTGATTTTAGTTTTTATTGTGTTATTTATTCAATTAGTTGTAAGAATAGTCAGTTGATTTTTTTATTAATAATATTTATTTCTCATGTGGCCTCTAATATAATTGCATATTTGTTTTTGGGTTAATCTCACCAATGGTCCTTAGATTTACTCTTAATTCTACTTTAGTCCCTGATTTTTAAAATGACCTACAGAGTGGTCCTTGAGATTTTTATTCTTTTTAAGTTTTAGTCCTTCTATTAATTTGGTGTTAAATATTTAATGAAATCTATGTAAATTAGGTATCGAAATTGCAAACAGCTAAATCTTAAGGACTATTTGTGGAAATTAAGTTTTAATTTTTATATTGTTTTAGTCTTTAAATTTTAGATGTTTTCAATTTTGATCTTTAATTTTTATAAATTCTGTCAAATATTTAACATTTCATTTAGTTAATAAAATGACCGAAACTGAAGTAAAATAAAAACTCAGGAACCAATTGTGAGACATTTTAAAAATTAAAGACCAAAGTGAGATTGAGGTCAAACCTCAAGGACTATTTATAGAATTAATTAATTTTTTTTTTTTTTGTTAACAGAGCTCTATTCATTCGATTGGTTTAAGTAAACTCTATCTGCTTAAACATCAAGTCGAGAAGGTCACTGCTCATTTGGGCATATAAATTTGAACCTTCTTTTATGGTTCAGATTTTTTTATCCAAAATTCATGTCCTAATCCTTATCCCTCCAATCCTAAAGTGATATTTATAGAGGATGAAATCTACAATTAAATTAGTTAGAAGGCAATAGTTGAATTCGAATAGTTAGAGTGTTAGTATTATGATCGCAGAGAAAATTAACGAAAAAACAGAAAAGAAGATAGTGAGACATAAAGATTTAAAGTGGTTTGCCTGACAATTCAGGGTATGTCCACTATAAGATCTTTGGATGTTCAGCTATGATTGTAGAAGATGAATACAATGAAGATCTCAATGTCCCAATAGTTGCAAGGGAGAGAGAGAAAAGGAGAGCAAAACATACTCGTTGTTTTCAATGTCCCAATAGTTGCAAGGAACATCATTCGTTTTAAAATTTGAAAACAAAATTTGATTTAAACAGTTAGCCCCCCACTCTGTAGTCAATTATAATCGGCTTAAAGGGTAGTTCGTGTGATCTGCGTGTATATATTTTTTTTAAAATTTTTTTATATGATTTTGACTTAATCTAACAGTTAAACATGTGAAACTACCAATAAGATGCCCTACCGTAACTTTCATTTTTAAGTTCAAGAACTAATAAAATCTAATCTTCCTCCCTTATTAAAAAAAAAAAAAAAAAAACAGAAAAAAAATACAAAGAAAAGAGTTATCAGTTTAAGACGTAATTACATATATACATACCTTACATCCTTAAGTACAAGGTATGGATTCCCTTCGTAGCCTTGCGGGCACGAACACTGAAGCCCTGTCGAAGTGTAATTGTACAACTCACAAGTGGAATTCACAAAATCTCCCCCGGCAACATACTCGTTGTTGCTGTGTGGTTTTTTTTTTTTTTTTTTTTTTTTAATGGAGAAATTTAATTTACTAATTAAGTCAATATAGACTTTAAAATAGCCATAAATGATTACTAAATATAAGAGTATTTAACCAAGGATGAAAACTGGATCCATTAATAAAGATAAATAAAGCATAAATGCGAATACGAATGTCGAGTCTTAATGAGAAAAAACTTGCTTGGCACATTAACAATTGAGCACGACAAAAGCGCGTTTAATAAAATCACTACAGTCGATGGATAAAACCAGTCAATCGAGACTAAAGACCCAGAGTACTAAGGTCACTCACAACACTACATAGGATCAAACTTAACGGGATAGACTTACCACCACCATAGAAACGTAGAACGACAACATTCGTTATTACATAAGGAAAACATACAACCTGAAATGGCGAAATCAACATCGCCTTTATAAAATCAAAATATATATTAAAAACAAGACAAAATTTCTCAACCGCACAGACAAGATCTTCAATGATAAGATGACAACTAGCTAAGATCATAAAAAATAGATCGAGGAGGACCCACATGACTCCATCACTGACGTTGAGCGCTCATCCACGCATAACTCCCCCTTCCATGACCATCGTGGTGAGAATATCGAGATCTTGAGATTGTAGATACACGAGATTTGGCATGCACAACATGATCGACAAAAATCGGCACCTCCTATCCCTCCCTTCCATTCACGAAGTCGCCACCACCATCATAATCATTACCATGAGACTTAGAACTCCGTCTCTAGGGCTGGGTTCCAACAACCAGTAAAGAGGCGGTGACGTACTCTAACCCTAAAAAAGAAAAGCGAGCGGTGCAAAAAAAAGAAAAAGAAAAAAAAAGAAAAACCCCTAGAGGTAGAAAGGGAGAGAGAGAAAAGGAGAGCAAAACATACTCGTTGTTTTCAATGTCCCAATAGTTGCAAGGAACATCATTCGTTTTATTTGGTTCAAAAGAAATTCCAAATACATCAAACGTGGAATAATTCAACAAATTCCACTTCAACAGTACCGTAGGTTGATTAAGCATCTCAGTGAACGAATAATTGACGAATAATTGACTGAATGATTTGAAAAATCAATAGATGGATTAATGCGGATATTTTGTAAATAAAAGCTAACAAATTACTTGACCATATTCCTACTATGTATATAGTTTGCATTGAACTTTCCATGTCCTAAATTAATTCACTTGTATTCGTCTCCACGTCAATGATTTGCAGATCAAACTGTGGCTAAGAGAGAGAGAGAAAAAAAAAGAAAAAAAGAAAAAAAAAGAGCTTTTCGTTTAGAAATTAAGAATAAGAACTATAATTTGACACGTGCACTTTTAAAGGCAAGAAATTCAATAAGCAATTTAACACACAATTAATGATAAACTGTATGATTTTTGGTCCATTAATTATGCCACTATCCTTTCACCTTTCTCCTCCGCGGGGTTAATGATTTATGTCCGAGTCAAAAAAAAAAGTCAACTTTCGAGTACCATTCCAAGGTTTGCCTGTTTAAGATTCTCAAAAAAAAAAAAAAAAAACAAAAAAACAAAAAAAAAACAAAAATAAATAAATAAAAAGTTTGCTTTTTGGACTTTTTATCTTTATCTTGTTGAAAGCTGGTGCTTTACAGGTGCATATTAAGTTTGTTGATTTTATTTTCATTCATATGAGTGTGTTTGCCAACTCATTTAAAAAAAGTGGACGACTCAAAATACATGTTTGAATCGAAACTTTTGCTTGAATATAATGTATATGAATATAATGTAGAACACGTACATTAAAAAAATGAAAAATGATTTTGGTCGAAGTAAACGGGATAGGGAATGGGAAAAAAAATATTTAGATAGGGATTACATTTAAATAAAGATTATAATGGAAGGAAAATACTTATGTGCGGATATATTTTGAGAAAATTATTTAATAGAGATTAATTTTGAAACAATAAAATTTAGATGTCCACATGAAAAGTATTAAATAGGGACATTTTTTAGAAAAATTTGTTTAATGGGATAAGAAAAAAGAAGGCACTTCCGTAAGGCATATTTGAAAATATAGGATTTAACCAACGTGTAAGTCACGACCAAAATACAACGGTGAGAGTTTGGGCTTCAATACACATTAGAGATCGAAGTTATTTCAGTGAGACACATGCAAAGATATAAGTTTTTTGTTAAAAAAATTAGTGCATAGATAACACAAATATATGTTTAAATCAAAACACGTGTTTTCGTCAAATATAATGTATGAGTAGAGCGCGAGTAAGGAAAAAAAAAAAAAAAAGATTTTGGCTGAACTACTTAGGATACATATGAGAAGGAAAAAAGATTTATAAATAAGTGCAAATTGGTGAAAAAAAAATTTAACGGGTAGTTATAAGTAAAACTATTTATGAAGGTCGCATTTAATAAATGATATCTTAGAAGATTAATGTAAGAGAAATACTTGAATGTAAATGTATCTGTATAGAGTTATTTTAATAGGACAAATTAAAAAGAAGTAAATTAATAATAAGTAAAAAGAAGAAGAAAAGTGAAAGGAAGTAAACTAAACATTTAATATATATATATATATATATATAAGGAGTAAAAAATGGGGTAAAAACCATATTTGTGTCAAATATCCATTAGGGGTACAAGATGGAAAAAGATATCTAAAAGGGGCACATCTATAAAAAAAAAATACTTTAATAGGCAATCGAAAAGAAAAATATTCATAAAGGTCACGTTTGATAAATGGCATTTAAAAGGGTTGTGAAAGAGATACTTATAATAGCGACATATTTGTAAAGAGATGTTTTAACAAGGACAAATGAGAAATAAGTAATGTAATAAAAAAGTAAAACGAATCAAAAAAGAGAGAGATTAAAAAGCACGGACTAAAAGTGCAAGGACTAGAAAAGAAAGGAATTTTAATTAAGAACTTATTAATTTGACCTAAGACTAGGCTTTGTTTTTATTTTACTAAAAACACCAAGCTTCTGAATATTCATTTACAAATAGTCAAACAATACTTTTTATTTTGAGATAAAAATCACTTTTAGCACATTCTATTATAGCTAAACATCTCGTTAGTATCCTACGATCGCTAGACGTTTTGTATATTTTCTTTTTCAATTTTGTGCTGTAAAAGAGAGCAGTGGAAGTTCATGCAAAGAAGAAGAACGATCACCACTAGTACTGTCCAAAGCTGACCCAAATGATGTCGAGATGACATCCCAATTAGGATCGATTAATTTTCCTTTTCTAGCGTACTCAATCTCTTCGTATTGTGGTTGAAAATTTGAGGCCTTCTCTGATATTTTGATCCCCTCCAACTCTACTGTGACTTCTTTCATTGTAGGTCTTTTCCTTCCATTCAAACTCAAACACCTATTTGCAATGTTTGCAACTACCAAAACTTCCTCTTTGGGTCCCTCCATAACTTTAGCATCAAGGATGTCAAACAGACGGTTTTCTTTCATTGACAGAATGAAGTAGATGGCTAGACTTCTACCCTCGGGCGATCTATTCATCGAAATTGCTTTTTGTCCTGTTAAAAGCTCAACAAGAAGTACTCCAAAACTATAAACATCGCTCTTCTCGGTAAATTGGTGGGATTGGAAGTACTCTGGATCCAAATATCCAAATGTTCCGTGCACTTGTGTGGTCAGATGAGTCTCATCTACGTTGAGTGTTCTTGAAGTCCCAAAATCGGCAATTTTCGCTTTGTACTTGTCATCCAAGAGTACGTTTGTAGATTTGATATCGCGGTGATAAATGGGACGAGATGCCGCAGAGTGTAAGTAGAAAAGAGCTCCTGCGATTTCTGTGGCAACTCGCAAACGAATTTCCCACGTAAATGGAAACTCCTCATTCTTGTTGTGAATATACTCGGAAAGAGTTCCGTTTTGTATGAATTCATATACTAAAAGGGGAACTTCAGTCTCCAAGCAACACCCCAGCAATTTGACCACATTTCTGTGATTGATTTGCGATAGAATAACAACTTCATTGATAAATTCGGCGATTTTACCCTCATCAAGTATTTTGGACTTCTTCACGGCAACAATTCTTCCATCTGCTAGCATCCCTTTATAAACTGTTCCTTGGCCTCCTTGTCCAAGAATTCTATCGGCATTGAAGTTGGCTGTAGCCTTCTTTAACTCCTTTGCTGTGAACAACTTGGTTTTCTCCACATTAACTTTGCTTGAAGACATTTCTTGCTGCAACAATAAACCACCGTTTCGTTTGAAAAACTTTTCCTTACGACGAGTTCTTCGTCTCTTCTTTATAATCTTGTGTAGACACCATGACGAAATTAGTAGGAATAGCAGTGAGAATCCCACGCTAAGACCTGAAAATATGTGATCCATAAATCATTGGAAGTCCAAAAACGAAAGAAAATAACGTGTGTATATGTATTGGAACGAAAGCGCTGCATGATGCAACATAGAATAAATACAATAAATATCTATGCGCAATGTACGTACTATGTATGAACACTGCTCTGATACCATATGAACAATTGAATATATTTGTGAATAATGGCATAAGCCTTACTGTTAATTAGCCGAAATATATATACAGTAATGATGATACAAATAATGGTAAGTTTGCTAATACACCGAATCTCCTACAATCAAGGTAATGTACGTAATCTCCTACAATCAAGGTTGGTTATTACAATTGATTTACAAATAATATATATTGAAGGAAAGGATATTTACGTATCCTTAATACTATGTACTGGAAAGAAAACAAAGAACCATAACTATCTCATTTTCTCACGCATCAGAGAGACTCTAATTGCCATTTGAGACCGGGCTATATATCTATATATCTATAACCTATAATCTATAACTATATATCAAAAGAGAATGCACTTATTATCATATAAATACAAAATATTATTCAAATTTTGGTCTTTCTATTTTGCCTTTTGTGATTTTTTTCTTTTGAGTTATTTATTTTATTTATTTTTTTTCCATCTTCTCTTTTCCTTTTACTTTTTTCTCCTAAAAACTTTTCTTATTTCATTTAACATAATATTATTATTTTTTTTTTATAAATGTTATTGTATTTAGATATTTCTTTTCAGTGGTGATTAAAAACTATAATCTATAACTTATAACTTTATAAGAAAAGGGAATGTAGTTAGCCACAAAAACACTATTTAAACTTTGGTCTCTCTATTTTGTCATTTATGATTTTTTTTTTCATCTTCTCTTTTCCTTTTATATTTTTCCCTAAAATTTTATATTTTTCAGTCTTGCCCTTACTTTTAACTTTTCTTCTTTCATTTATGCAAATTACTTTTTTTTTTTTTGCAAATGTTATCCAATTTAGATATTTCTTTTCAGTGGTGTCCTAAAACTTATTTATTTTTTCATTTTAGTCCTTTTTTGACCATTCTTTTTTTTATTTTTCTCCTGAAATTTAATTTTTCTTTAATTCTAGTTCCTTTTAGCCTAGAGCTTATTTATTTCTTTCATTTTGGTCCTTTTTAACCCTTTTTTCTTAACTTTCGCACTGAATTTTTTAAGTTACTTTTACTCTAAAACTTATTTATTTCTTAATTTTAGTCATTTTTACCCTTTTTTATGTTTTGGTCCTAAAAGTTTTTTCCGCTTTGGTTACTTTTGCCTAAATACTTCTTTATTTATTCTTTATTTTTTTGCATTGTCTTACCTTTTGTTTTTATTTTTATTTTTTTCAAATTTTTTAAATTTTTTTTCCGGTTTGGTTACTTTTTCTGTAAACCTTATTTATTTCTTCATTTTGGTCTTTTTGACCCATTTTTAAATTTTACCTAAAACTTTATTTTATTTTCATTTTGATCCCTTTTGCCATAAAACTTATTTATCTCGATCATTTTACTCCTCTTTTACCCTTTTTTTTGGCTTCTTGCCCTAAAGCTTTATTTTATTTTATTTTATTTTTTCATTTGGTTCTTTTTTTTATTTTAAATTCAGATATTATATATTTTTAATGATAACATATTAGTTAAAATTTAACACACACGATTGCTCCTCACATGCATACCACACGGAGTCAAACTAGTTCGAATTCTGCGTGGAAACATTCTTTGATAATGTTAAGGTATGGTCCCTGAAGGGTGTTGGTCATATTTGTATAGCACTATTTCAATCTGCTTATAGATAAATTAACATCTAGCTTTTTTTTTTTTTTTTTTCCACAGCTTGAATCACAATTTTATTGATACATCATATTTTCTAACAAAATTTTAAATTTTCTACTATAGTATTTTCTTTCAATTGAAATTTACTTTTAAACTTAAACTTAAGTTCTCAACTTTGGGTTATAAAATAACACTCTCAGCAACCATTTGATGAAATTTCAACGACATCTGTCACGTCAATTAGTCATAGGTGTGGAATCTTTTGATCTATCAATTCTTGTGTATTTAATATTTATAAACCTGCGTGACTTTGATCAACTCTTCTACAGCATGGGCATCCATCATTGAATTTTCAATGACTACTAGTCTACTACTAATGGTTGAAAACTAAATAATAACTAGAAGGTGAACATAAAAATTAAAACTAGAAATAATTAGAAGAGCAATTTTATTATATATATGTATGTATGTATGTATATACGTTGCATGCAAATACGTACCTAAAATAACCCTCTTTCCTGCTGTGCTTTTCCTCGGATCATCTGGCCACCAGCATTGATGGCTTCCAGAAAGATTCATACAAATGCCGTCCCCGCAAGGGTTACCGTCTGATTTGCATTCATCTTTATCTGATGTGTATGCATACATATATATGGCAAAATGTACCAACTCAGAGTTCAAATTTATTAATCAATTCATTTAATGTCAGCCAAGTATACTAACATATTTTTAACCAAAACAATGTTATGCATGAAAAAGGAGAAAATACTGCATACTTAACGACATTCAAGTATAATATAAAATAAAATTTGATTTTACATAAATTTCGTCTATAATTATCATGTCATAACATGGACAAATTGTCAAACTACGTACTTATGCATAGCAGTAGTTTTTTTAAGTGCAATTACGTATGCTAACTATTTCTTGGTAGTAAATAAATCTCTCACATGCCCCTCAAAAAACAAAGATTAATTCTAGAATTGAACGCTGAACTTTATCCAATGATTTTACTTTAGTTTATGATTTTTAAAATGTTTCAAATTTCTCAATATATAGGTTTATTCCAGTTTTAGTCATTTCGTTAAGTTCAATATTAAACAAACATTGAAATACGCACATGGTGCCGATAAATTATAACACTATTCTAATATAATTATCCATGTTTCATCCTATTTTTGACATCCAATTGACCAAAAGACCAAAAACCCAGACAAACTAATAGAATATCTTAATGTTAAATTCAAATATGCATGTTAAAAGTAATTGTGGATGGTCAGGGATAAAGTTCTTATATCCATTAGTGAGATGTGGAAGGTGCAGAAAAAAGAAAAATATTGGAATTAAAATAAGAGGAGGCAATGTTTAATTACCTTGACATCCATCAACAATATAGGGATTCCCTTCAAAACCACGCTTGCAGTAACACTTAAAAGAGCTTGCATTCCTGTCGTTTTCGCAATGGAAAGAGCTTGTACTGTTTGACGCAAAGGAAATTCCCAAGTCTTCCATTGTCCAATTATACAAGCTCCACTCCAACGTCACAGGAACTTTGTCCATCTCTTTAATTCCCTTATATCCACCGGAGTGGTTGACTTGAAACCATTCCAGATCAACCAAGAACGCGTACACACACTCCCATCGTTGCCATCTATTATTATTATACGTTTTCCCCAAACTCCGTACAGAAATTTGATCCCCAAACTCCGTATGAAATTCTCTGAGGTTCAAAGGGATCGTCGTTTGACAGCAGTTCATGCCGTTGCAGCTTGTTTCTGTCGTAGTCTTGTCGCAAATGGACATGCAAGCTCCCACAGTGTCGGCGTCGTAATCGTCGGTCGATTTCATCAGGGCGAGCTGGTCGCAGCTCACGGCAGTAAATCTGTTCTTTTTCTGCGAGAAGACAAAGGGGCTTCCCGTCAAATTCGCTGCTTCGTAGAATTTCTTCTCTCCGCAATTCGAGAACATTATTGGGTGTCTCACTTTGATGGTTGACTCTTTTTCCACGTTGATTTGCAGGACCTCTAGCTCCTGGTCTTTTCTCAGAAGTGGTGTGGAGTTGAGGCAGAGGATTTCGAACCATTTGTCGAGATAACACCCAGCTCCTATTCCGAACGGGAACGGGATTTCTACATCACCGCACCGCGATTTGCAGCCGCGTTTCGCTACTTCATGCAGTTCTGATGACGATGACGATGATGCTAATGATGGCGTGGTCATGTAGCAGAAAAGAATAATGATGTGAAGTAGCAAGGGAATCATGGCCGTGTAAATGATTTTTTTTTTTTTTTTGATGGACTAAATGCTTGGTTTACAACGTACTGATTAAACAGAACAAATGCTAACTATATGTGACCATATGGACCCCTTGGATAAGCTATTACACTATTGCTTTTTTCTTCTTCTTTTTTTTTTTTTTTTTTTTTTTTTTTTTTTTTGTAATCAACTCATTGAAAATAATAAAAAAATTAAAAAAGTGGCCAGACCCCAATTGATAACAATGTTGATTTTTCATTACTATTGGAAATTAACATGCAACTATCACTGATGAGTCATAAGATAAAAGTTTTCATATGTAAGAGAACTAAGTAACAACTCGTCTCAATGGCTTAAAATAGATAAATTAAACTGACCACTCACGCCCTTAATTCATAATTATAGGTCAATATCCGTAGTAATTTGGAAAAAAAAATAGTAAAACAAAAATTAACATCTTTATCAATTGGGTATTCATCATTTTTGTCGTAAATGAAAGTCAATAAGTCAATAAGAATATTTCCTTTTTCATCTTTGGCTGTATCGGGTATTAATTTTCCACAAGACCTGCGTTTATTCATTTAGGCCTCGTTCACTTCGTTTATTCGAGTTTAGAATTCGAGTTTCGCTACAGTAAAAAGCTCTCATAAATAATCACATCTAACTTTTTTGCTACAGTAAAAAGCTCTCACATAAAATCAAATTTCAACTCGAATTAAAAACTCGAATCAGCGAAGTGAACGGGCCCTTATTTTCCAGACTTTATGTGTTTTCTCACAAAAATTTAAATTTAATTTTTTATTATATTATTATTTTTTTACATATACAATTTAAACAAACAAAATGTGTTGAGTTTGAAAAAGTAGTCAATACATGCAAAAAATAAAAAATAAAAAAAGAAAACAAAACAAAAAGTTAGCCAACGTAGGTGGCTTCTTCTAAAAGGGGCGTCTCCGTATTGTAAATGTTTTGGTGTGGTCCTTTCTTTCTGGGCATGATAAGAATAGTCGCTAATTTTGAGTGGTTGTGAAGCTGCAGGGAGGAGAAGACATTTCAAAAGGACCACACCAAAACGTTTACAATACGACATTGGATTGTTGTACTACCCCACACCAAAATGACATAGAGGAGACGCCCCTATTAGAAGATGCCACCTGTGTTGGCTAACGTTTTGTTTATTTTTTTTTTGTTTTTTTTTTTTTTCATGTATTGGCTACTTTTTCAAACTCAAGGCATTTTAGGTATGTTTGTTTCACAATGAGTAAGAATTTAAATTGTATATATAAGAGAAAAATATTATAATAAAAAATTAAAATTAAATTTATTTAAAAAAACACTATAATAAATAAAACTTAAATTGTGAAAGAACAAAAACTTTACTTTTATCTAAAAAATGACGATCTTTTTTAATCTATTCTAATTTAATAATAAAAAGCCACAAACTCGATACTTTTTCTTAAAATTTTCGCGTGAAGACCTCTTTTTTTCTCATTCTTTTTTTTGTCCTCTTCTTTACCCTTTTATCTTTGTTTTTCTTAAAACTCGAATAAGAGCGCATTTTGATCAACACAAAAATATTTTCACTCGAGACAAAAGAAAGCGATATGATAAGAAAAGGTCCCGTGGCTTTTTTTTTTTTTTTTTCAGAAGATGCCACCTGTGTTGGCAAACTTTTTGTTTTTGTTTTTGTTTTTTTCATGTATTGGCTACTTTTTCAAACTGAACACATTTCGAGTATGTTTGGTTTATAACTCAAATTAAGAAGTTAAGTTGTATATATAAAAGAAAAATTTTATAATCAAAATTAAATTTAAATTTTTATAAAAAAATATTATAATAATAAAATTTAAGTTGTGAAAGAATAAAACTTTTTATTTTATCTAAAAAATGACGATCTTTTCTAATCTAATCATTTAACAATAAGGTTACGGGCTCTTGTAATGATGCTTTTTCATCCAAAGCGATATGATAAGAATAGTCGCTTGTTAAAATTAAATGATCGATATATTTAGTAAACTTAAATTTTGAGTGATTGTAGGCTGTAGGAGGAGATGACATTTCAAAAGAAATACCAAGACATGAAACAATTTTGAGTGGTTGACTAAGAAAGTCTTTGCCTTTTGGCTGGAATCAATTATTAACGTTTCCGGTCTTCCTTTTGATCACAATACTGCATTGCATTATTGTACTACTGTGTTGGCTAACTTTTACTTTTTTTTTTTTTTTTTTTTTTTTTTTTTTTTTTTTTCATGTGTTGGCTACTTTTTCAAACCAGCACATTTCGACTATCAAGTATATTTGTTTCAAAATTTAAGTTAATAATTTAAATTCTATAGGTAAGAAAATACGATAATAATAGAATTTAAATTGCGAAAAGAATAAAACTTTCACTTTTATTTCAAAAAATGACGATCGTTTTTAATCAAATCTACTTTAATAATAAAAGAATCACGGGCTCTTGTAATAATATTTTTTAACAAAATTGTATCATAACGGCCTCTTTTTTCTCTTTTTTTCCCTCTTCTTTACCCTTTTATTTTCATTGTTCTTATCCTTTAAATGTTTTGCTTTTTATTTTATTTTTTTTTGTTTTGTGAATTTTTTTATAGTTTAATTTTTTACGTCAATTTTATAAAAAGAATTCTTTATTACGTTATTTTTATAAAAGTAATTCATTTTGCATGTTTTTCTCTTCAATTTTTTTTGTCTCAAAATTGGTGGTGCTGTGGAGTTTGGGCAGAGAATTTTGAACCATTTATCGACGTAACAGCCGACTCCTATTCTGAATGGGTACGGGATTTTTACATCGCCACACTGTTATTTCCAGCCGTATTTAGCTATCTATAGTTTTGATGATGATGACGATGCTGCTAATGATGGCGTGGTCATTTGGCAGAAATATTAGTATCAGTAGCTCACCAAAAATGCTATTAATCACTAGCAATAGTGTTTTGTGGAGCAGTAGGACATTAGACGCTCTTAAAAGTCTTAAGAAAACATAGCGTTCTAAGAGAGTTATGAAAAGCGCTATAGAATTCATCCATAGCGCTATAGAATTCATCCATAGCGCTATAGAATTCATCAGACGCTATGGACGCTATCAATGTTTTTTCACTCAAACCCTGATGCTCACTCCAACATATTTCCTTTACTTTCCTTATATTTTCCAGTATCTTCCCTTCTTTCTTATCTCATTCTTCTCTCATTCACTTATTGTAATGCTTTTCAGCATTCATCCATAGTGAAAAAATTGAAGCCCAATAGAGAACGCAATTCTAATTAACGAGTGAATCTTTATAAATTGTTGTATCTCTTTCACTGCTTTATGTTATTTCATGTTTACTAAGGCTCGTAGTTGTGGCGAGTCAATCACTCTAGTTGATGGCGCTTAACTCAGCCATTAGTCTTTAATTTAAGAATAAAAGGTAGTCATTGATGGATTGTGGTACGCGCATACATGACACACTCTTAAGGTTTATCGAGTTGAAATGTGATTTTATATGAGAGGTTTTTATTATAGTAAAAAATTAAATGTGACTGTTTCTAACAACTTTTTATTGCAATAAAACTTAAAGTCTAAACACAAATCAATGAAATGAACGAGACTTTAATGTCATTAAAATGGTCCGATTCAAAAATCTTCTCCATCAAAATGCACTTTCTAGAAAATAAAATAGAAGGAGAATGAGGAAAGTGGCAGATTTAGAAAGGGTAATTAAAATTAATGGCAAAATTGAGGAAAAAGTTTAGTAATTAACATGAAATTTAAATTAGATATTTTTATAGACATTAAATTACCGATAATACCCTCATCAATTCTCTTAAGAAATTGAAAATGAAATGCTCTAAAAATTCACTACACCACAATAGGCTTTTCGTAGCGGTTAGTTATAGCGCTTTTGAAAAAATGTTATATCGTTTATATATAATAGCGTTTATAAATAGTTATAATATTTATATTAAAAGTTCATGAAATTTTGACTGGTTTACTGTATATATATTTAAATATATTCTAATGTACACGTTAAAATGATATTGTGCGGATAGTGGAAACATTTTTTTTGAAATCTCAAAATTCTCACTCCCCCTTTTTCACAGAAATTTCAAAACTCCCGCTCCTCCCTCTTTTTTTTTTCGTCTGATTTTGGCTTTCCCCTCTTCCACCACTTTGTCGAATCCCATACAAACTGAACATAAGAAAAAAAAACCTCATTCGCCTCTTCCCCTAATCTGTCGAATCCCATTTACTTATGAAACTCTTCTCACGCGGTGAACCAAATGTGAGAGATTTTCTTGCTCTGCCTGCTTCTCCACTCTTAGGGCTTTTTAGTCAACGAAAGGAAAAAGCTCCGAAGCCCCCATTCTTTCACTCGAAGCCCTCGTTTTTCACTCGTAGCCCTAAGGAAGAATTCTTCCCTCATTGCGCAACACCCCAAATTAGAATGTTAGGTTTTGGATTTTTGGAAGAATTCATTTCTCTATACAAGAATCACAGTTTGCTTCTCGTGAAATCGTCTTGATTCAGGTATGCCTTGAGTTTCTGGGCTTCTTGAGCCATAGTCTCTGTTTCTGTACGCTGTTTTATGTCTTGAATTTCTGGGCTTTTTGAACCGTGAACTGTAGTTAGCTTCTAATTCTGTAAGCTGTTTTCTTGAACCGTGAACTTTAGGTTTGGGATTTTTAGAAGAATTCATTTCTCTGTACAAGAATCACTGTTTGCTTCTATAAAATACACCCATAGAGTGGATGCTTTGTAAGGTTGCTACCATTGTAGCCCATGAACTAGCGCACCAATGGTTCGGTGTAATCTGGTAACCATGGAGTGGTGGACACATCTATGGCTGAATAAGGGATTTGCAACATGGGTAAAATCATTATGGTTCAAAATTTTGATTTTATGTTCTACCTCTCACAACACCTGCTTATCTAGAATAAATTGTATGGAATAGGTGAGCTATTTAGCAACGGATAGCTTGTTCCCAGAGTAGAAAGTATGGACTCAGTTTCTTGATGAATCTGTTGAGGATCTCAGGCTGGATGGGCTTGAAGAATCTCACCCCACTGAGGTGCTTCTTGTGTAGACTAGTTTATGACATTTTAATATTCCATGACGTGTTATAATATCAAGTATTTTTTAAATTTTCCTTTGATTACACTTTTCTTTTCAGGTGGAGATAAATCATGCTTCTGAGATGGATGAAATATTTGATGCATTAAGCTATAAGAAAGGTGCTTCTGTAATTCGAATGCTACAAAGCTATCTTGGTACTGAACCCTTTCAGGTTTACAGCAATTAGCTCATTTTAGAATAATTTTCTAATCTTAAACTTCTATTAGAATGGTTTTAGATGTCTTTTAGGAATTTGACAATGGGAAGTTTAGTTGTGGCTGATATTGTTTTAAATATTGTTTGTAATCAGTGAACAGTGGAAATAGAACACAATAATAACTAACATTTAGAAAATTAAGAAGCATTGTAGGAGTCTTGTTTGGTGATAGACATTGCACTGTATGCGCTATAGCCTTTTCTTCCTCTGTTCCTCATTTATTATTATTTTTTAAAAAAATTTTAAAAAAATATTTACATGTTGCGACTAATGTAGATTTTCCTTCTGCGTGTATGTGTGTGGATTTATTTTATTTTTTGTACAATCAGAGATCACTTGCTTCATACATAAAAAAACATGCTTACTCAAATGCAAAGACGAAAGATTTATGGGATGTTCTTGAAGAGGGATCTGGTGAACCGGTGAATAGGCTAATGAATTCATGAACGAATCAACAAGGATACCTTGTTGTGTTTGCCAAACTCAAAGATCAGAAATTGGAGTTTGAACAGGTTTTTTCTTCTCCTTTTCTTTTATGAATTGCAGTCACGATTCCTGTCAAGTGGTTCCCATGGGGATGGGCAATGGATTGTCCTTATCACATTATGTTGTGGCTCATATGACAAGTGCAAATGTTTCCTATTAGAAGCAAAGTCTGAAACTCTTGATGTGAACGAATTCCTGGGTTGCTCAATATTTTTTTGAGTGCAATCTAGTGCCTTACAATTTATTATTTCTTCAACAAAAATTTTGGATGATTCATTTGCCCTTTGTATGGCTCGCCAGCAATCGTTCGTCTCCTTGCTTACCTTGATGAATGCTTACAAGGAGGAACTTGAATATACTGTTCTCTCTAACTTAATTACTGTAATGCCTTGCTCTGAGTCCTATCAAGTTATTATTTGAAGTAAATCTCAATTTTTACTTATTATTTTGGTCTGCATGTTTTGCAGATAAGTCACAAACTAGTAAGGATTGTAGCTGATGCTGTACCATAGCTGTTAGATCTCATTAAACTATTTTTTAATCGGCCTTTCCAAAACGCTGCAGAGGAAGTTCTTAATACTTCACATACTTTCAATACCTAAACAAGTATGTACGTGAGCTGTTAGATCTCATTAAACTACTACTTTCTCTGTTCTATTTATTATGTATTTCTCTGTTGACATAATCAATTAGAAGAAGGGATCATATATAGATCTTTGCTTCGTACTGGTTGCTAGTTAAATTAGAAGGAAAATTATTTTGCTTGTAATAGATGTTATTGTAAGTCAAAAATATGTTGCGCCATTTCTATCTTTCCAATTTGGCATGAATCATGCTCTGAAAGCTTCACATGGAGAGAAAAGTTAGTACATGCATTTCTCTAGGCCAGGCCCCCCAGCCCAAGCCCCCCACTAGGCTAGGCCCCTTCCTAGGCTAGGCCCCCTCCTAGCCCAGTCCCCCTTCTAGGCCAGGCCCCTCACCAACCCAGGCCCCCTTCCTAGGCCAGGCCCCCCAACCCAGGCCACCCCCCAAGTCTCCCCAGCATCTAACCATTCGTCTTTTACTTCTGGAGTCTTCCACATTGCTTCCATATCCCGGGGATGAATACAATCATCTTAGCATATAGAGTTCTGAAGTAAGAAAAAAATTGAACAGTTTGGAGCCAGCATCTAACTTATTTGAGTTATGTTTGGCAAGTACTATTTGTATGTATGTTGTGTTTTTGGAAATTATAAGATTCGTATAACTCTACGGTTGCTTCAGTTTTTTTGTGTCATTGTCTTACTTCCTATTGCAATGGTGTCATGTTTGCAGTTTCAGAAAACTGAGCAAGAGAAGCAGTCCCGCAAGGTATGCTTACAGTGTACATTTTACCCTTTTTTTTTTTTTTTTTTTTTTTTTTTTTTTTTCCTTTTTCCAATTTCTGGTCATAGTCCTTGCTTTATTGCTTTATTTATAGGTTAAATGGTGAAAATTTTAGTTGAGTTTGATTATTGTTTTGATAGTGGATCACTTTCTTACAGGTTAAACAATGAAGATGACTTTTTCATTCAAGCATTTTGTTAAGGTGGAAGGATTTACTTCACCATTGCACTAGTTTGACATTTCGGAGATGACTTCTCTGTTTTCTTTACTTGTTTTGAATGTTAAGGTTTTGGATATTGTATGAATTATGTTGTAGATGTAATTTTATTGCCAGCTTGGTAGATACTAATAACAATTGATATGTCGAATGTTTTTATGTTTTAATTTGAATGTTCCTATTTAGATATATCACATTTCTCAGAATTACCATTTATTTCAATGAA
Organism: Morus indica; assembly: GCA_029231665.1. Taxonomy (NCBI): domain Eukaryota; kingdom Viridiplantae; phylum Streptophyta; class Magnoliopsida; order Rosales; family Moraceae; genus Morus; species Morus indica. The sequence goes on along the minus strand of JACAGA010000012.1, from coordinate 16,929,668 downwards.
TTCAAAAGGATATTAATAATAATTTTAAAAAGTTACAACAATATGAACATAATAAGGAAAAAAGTTATTAATCTGCATAGTAGTCATGCTAAAGAGCTGTAAGAGGATGAAAATAACTTGTCTTAAATGCTATAGTACTTCAATTTTATAGCGCTTTTTATAACTCTCCTAAAATGTTATGTTTTCTTATGACATATTATAGTGTTCGCTGTCCTAGCGCTCTAAAAAACGCTATTGCTAGTGATTAATAGCGTTTTTAGTCTGCTACTGATGTTGATATTTCTTGTAGTGATCTCTTTGTCAATCTTCCTCACTCTCTCTCCTCCACGTTTTTTCTTTTTCTTTTCTTGATCTCCCCCTCTTTCTCTCCCTATTTCCTCCGTGTTCCTTGCTCTCGCTCTCCCCATCTCTCAACCTCACTCTCTCTCTCTCTCATCAATCGTTCTCACTCTAGATTTTACCCTATACAATGATGATAATAATGAGGGCCTGGTTATGTGACCGGAAAGAAGAATGATGTGAAGTAAAAACTCATGTCATTGATTAAACTCATATGCAAATCAAAATAAGTCATTATCGGTAAACAAATAACAAAAAGCCAATATAATAACGAAAATATTTATCAATTGGGGCTTTTATTATTTTTGTTTTCAGTACAAGTGACTAATTGTCTGGAAGAACAAAACTATTGCTACAGGCACATTGCTAATGCTGGGGAACTTTAGAGATCTACACAGTTTAAATAAGCCTAAACAAACAAGGTATGTATTATAATTTGCATCTTTTGCTTGGGTGTACTAGGCTTTTTTTTTCTTTTTCTTTTGGGTAAAGAGACATGGAAAATAGTGGATGAATTGGAGGTTGTCCTATCTGAATCATTGATGAAGAAAGATGCCAACCTTTTCGAAAGTTAAAACTTTGGTATTTCTATTTATGAAATGCTCTTTTCTTTTTTTTTTTGGGTTTTTTTTTTTTTAATCACATATCGGTCCCATGACTGCTTTATAAAGGTTATTCATTGGTACCGGTTATGTCTATTTTACTAAGTTTGTTGCAACAAATTTAAGAATCATGTGAAATAGAAAAAGAAACATACAATTTGGTATCGCAGTTCGGTGACCACCTACTCTGCAGGGTCACGCCCAGGTGATGAATAATCAATTAGGTAAATAATGTTACAACTCAAATAGACTTAATCACCCCGAGACTCCCACTCTAAGTATGACGCTATGAACTTGCAACTACCCAATAGACTCACTCAGCGAGCTCCCCTCGACTTCAAAATTGGATGGCGAACTCCTTTCGGCTTGCAGTGCGCTCTCTCCTGGAAGAATCAAATTCTTCTCTCGAAGTTGGTTAAACTCCCTTCAACACTTGAAATCTTCTTCTTCCGAAGACTACAAATTCTTCTTTCGAAGAACATAAAAAAACAAATGCTCACAAAATGATATGACTCAATAAAATTCTGAAATTCAAAATGCGTGCAGAAAATAAGCTAGAAACTTTAGTAAATAGCCAATCACAACAGTTGTCAAAATGTCTTCAGTACAAGCCGTTGTACTTAACTTGTTGCAACAATTTCTGCAACACTGCTGTCAGAACTTATATAAAAATCAATCACACAGGTTCTTAAACTCTTCCCATAAGCGGCACATGAACATGGACGTGTTCCTTAGAAGCAAGAGATCCATGCAGCTAGTTGAATCCTATCAATCAACAATTTGTTGAACTTGAAACAAATGTTGACTTCATAAAGGAGGACTTGTACAGTTTCCAAACAAGGCAGATTCTTTCCAAAAGAGTTCTGAAGCACATCATAATCCAACCAATCAGATTATCACACCCAAAATAATGCCAATCACACAATCAATCAACAAATCTATAAATGAAATAAAGTGGACAATCGAATCACCATAGTTAACTCATCAAAATAGAAAATCATATTTCAACACAATTCAAAATCTCTTCAATAAGGAAATCTGCAACAAGTTAATCACAATATTGCCTAACAATCCAAATTTTAAAACATACCAAAATAATATCAATTTAAAAACATTCCAAATTTGGCATTGTTTTGGCAAAATATCAAATAAGTAAATTGTTTCAACTAAGCACAACCAAGATAAACGACACAACTCCCTCTGAATGACACAACCTTAACTCCCCCTTTTTGACAAAATAAAAACAAAGCAAAAATAAGAAAAAAAAGGACTTCCAACATCTGTTGTTGCAGAACATGTTGCAACATCTGGTGCAACACTATCTTGTCAATCATCTTTGAATTCATTGCCTTTTGCAGCTTGTTCCACTCGAGTCTTCTCTACATCTATCTCCTCTTGAATGTATCATTCTCTATATCTCGATCCCCCTATTTTCATGGGCTAATGCTTTCTTTAAAGAATCAAGACATTTAGGTGTTGCTTATTTCAGTTGAACATAATTCAAAGTAATGAAATCATATTTCCTCACCCAAATTTTTTGAACTATATTTCTTTTCAAATCATTCTTAATTTTCAGTGAAGTTCCTGGTTTGGGGAATATGTGGGATTAATTATCAGACCTCTTTTTAAAACATTTTTGTACTCATAACACTGAGGCCTAATATGTCCATGCACATTACAATAACGATAAATTGGAGCAAATTTGTTTGTTGCTCTTTTTGTTACAACATATTTTGAAACACATTTCTTACCCAAATTTACCTGAGACCTTTGAGAAAGCTTAATCACAGAACGGGTGGATGCCTTCACGAAAGTGGTATTTCCTAAGATTTCTTGTCCTTTATAGCCAAGACCCGAATGATCACTACTCAATTTTTTTTGGGCAAATAAGTGATCCAATTTGGTCGTGCCTGTGTTGAGCATCTTTAGATTTTTCTGGGTCTGCTCCAATTTGAATATGATCTTAGCAAGCTTATTCTGGCTCTTTGTAGCCAAAATTTCATAATTTATTGCTGCCCTTTTTATTCTTCTTTTTCTTTTTTAAGGGTTGCAACCTCCTCTTCAAGTGACTTATTAAGAAATTACGATTATTTTGCCAAAACCAAAAACTAATGATTCATAAATCTTCATTCTTCAACATTTAGTTTCATAATTTGCTTATGAAAAGCTATATGCATACAAAATGTGCACTTACTACTAATCAATTACAACGATCAATATTAATCATATAGCATCGCATAAGATAAAGGGTCTACTCGGAGAGTTAATTACATACATGTCCATTATGGAGGAGATGACAAATAAATGTCCACAAATTATGATATTTGCTCATAAGTTTATAAAATAATCCGTAATGATATTATTATTCTCTATTAACCACCTATAACTACTCACACACAAAAAAGGTATTTTGACATAATATTATCTTAATAACCATAAAATAGGCAGATTAATAATATTATCTTATAAATTCTCGTGAACTTTGTCACTTGTGTCAATATGTTCTCTGAACTTTAAAATACACATGTTGTGCCTTTTGAATTATGATATATTTCCAACTTTTTTCCCTTTATCTTGATTCTGTCAATTGTTTGAACGAAAATATTGACATGACTATTAAATTACTGATTAGGTATGATATTTACGGTTATTGAATGTCTTTACCTTCAAAAATAGGGAGAAAGAGGAAAATAGGCCAAAATTTGAGATGAATTAAAATTAATAGGCCAATAGTTTACATAAGTTAATAAATAGGCCAAATTATTATTTTCGTCCATAACTTGTCTGGTTATGAACCATAACTTGACAAGTTATTATTCATAATTGTCCATAACTTGTCCGGTTATGAACCATAACTTGACAAGTTTGTCCATAACTTATCTGGTTATAAACCATAACTTGACAAGTTATGGCCTATTAATTTCTATAACAAAAAATTGGCCTATTTCCTTTCTTAAGCTTTTCATATTGGCCTATTTTCTACTATTTACCTCAAAAATATTAGTTAGACACTAAGTCTCAAAACCATAGTTGGTTAAAAGCAATGAGGAGAGAAAAATAAGGAGCAACTCTATACAAAGTTAATGGTTTTATTAATTTTTTTGGTATTCTTGTTCTTTTTGCTTTTTCTTATTAAATTAATAAATTTCTTAATGTAGAGGATAGATTCTTCCTCAAATTTTCTATTACGTGTTTTCTTTTATGGAGAAGATTTTTTTAAGGTTTGTTAAGTTGACAGGTTTCTTAAAGTTTATGTTGAATTCTCTAAAAAAATGACGTGAACTTATTTAGATTTAGGAATGCTATATACACACACAGATATATATATATATATATATATATACACACGTGGATGAGTTTTTAATGATTATGTTTCCATAAGTAGTTATTATCAATTATAGAAATCTGATTACGCGGCGTGATAAAAATTCAATATCATTAATTGTCATAAATTAATTTTTTTGGTCAACTATTCAATTTATTATAATTGTTGGATACCTATCGATGGGCAAATATTGGAGTAACCATTGAAACCGTACCCATATGTGTGTGTATGTAAATTATGAACATGTTTTATATCGAGCACTTCTGTTTAGGTTAAATATTATTAAGTTAAGAAAAAAACCAAAAAACAAATAAAACCCATTACATTATAGAGATTTGCTCCTCTTTATTGCCTCTGACAAACTAATATTTTGAAAATTGGTGTCTAGCTAAGATAAAGGCATTCAATAAACGCGAAATATCATGCCTAATCAGCAATTTAATGGCCATATCAACATTTCTGTTTAAAAAAATTGATAAAATAAAGATGGCGGGGAAAAGTTGGAGATATATGATAGTTCGAAGGGCACAACAAGTACATTTTAAAGTTTAGAGATCATGATGACATAAGTGACAAAGTTTAGAGAGAATTTTTATGCATTTCCGTTAAAAACTTAACGGAATCAGGCAGAGAGGTGAAACTAGGAAATATATTAGTTTAGGGAGTATAACATGCACATTTTAAAGTTTAGGGACCATGTTGTTACAAGTAACAAAGTTCATAAAGAATTTATAAAATTTATCTACTTTTTTCCTCAAAGGTTGGTTTAGATTTGGTTGAAGAATTATGAACACAGGTTTTTTGTTCATGATTGAAGAACTAGTTTTTGTTTTGTTTTGTTTTGTTTTGTTTTTTTTTTTTTTTTGGTAGAAATTGAAGAACTAATTTTGTTTTGAATAATCGGCCTCGAGGTAGGCCATGATTGAATTGTCTCGTGAAACGACGTTTGCAAAAACCCAAACCTGCATTCATAGTTTGGTTTTGGTTTTGCCGAAGGCCGTGCACAGTATTGTTTTTCCCCAAAGGTTTATTAGTTTTTGGTTTAAGTTGGAGATATATGATAGTTCGAAGGGCACAACAAGTACATTTTAAAGTTTAGAGATCATGGTGACATAAGTGACAAAGTTTATAGGAAATTTGTATGCATTTCCGTTAAAAACTTAACGGAATCAGACAGAGGTGAAACTTAGAAATATATTAGTTTGGAGAGTATAACATGCACATTTTAAAGTTTAGGGGCCATGTTGATACAAGTAACAAAGTTCAGAAAGAATTTATAAAATTTATCTACTTTTTTCTTCAGAGGTTGATTTAGTTTTGGTTGAAGAATTATGAACACAGGTTTTTTGTTCGTGATTGAAGAACTAGTTTTTTTTTTTTTTTTTCCTGTGTAGAAATTGAAGAACTAATTTGGTTTTGATTCATCGGCCTCGAGGCAGGCCATGATTGAAGTCTCGTGAAACAGCGTTTGCAAAAACCCAAACCTGCATTCATAGTTTGGTTTTGGTTTTGCCGAAGGCCGTGCACAGTGTTGTTTTCCCCCCAAAGGTTTATTAGTTTTTGGTTTAATAAAAAAAAGAGGGATAAAAAAGTCATTTTACATTTTAAAAAATGACTTTTAAGTATAAAAAGATGATTTTTGTTAAAAGGTTGAGATATCCAATTGATATTGTCAAAACACAGGGTATCAAACTCAGATTTTGATATAATAATGTAATAAAATGAAAATTCATTTAAAAAACGTATAAAAAACTGCAAATTTTTCTCACTCTAACCCTAAATGTCGAACGATATAAATCTAAGAGCTCTTCGACCTCCATTTGTAGAGAAATGGATTAATTGATTGATTTTGATTGAAAAATTATGCAACTGCGTTAACTTTTGATGCATAAAGTTTAGGGAGTTTGCACTTATAATGTAATGTTAGAGTAAAGATACACATTTACATAATCTAGCTCCTGACAACAATTTAAAAATATTGAACTTTTAGGAAATTAAATATCAAACATGACACATAAAAAGGTGACCTTGAGTTTAGATTGCAAATTTAAAACATACAACTATTATCCAAATCTCCTGGAATACCATTTAATACATAAAAAGAAGCAAACTGATGTTATATTGGCATATCAAAACTCACAAAGACAATAGCGGCAGTTCTTGCAGCAATGAAGAACGAGTACTGGTAGTCTTATCCAAAGCTGATCCAGTAGAAGTCGAAGCAACATCCCAAGGCTCCATAAACTCAGTCCTCACAAATTCAATTTCTTCATGGTTTTGTCGAGCAATAGAAGCGCTTCTTTCGGGCTTTTGGATCCCCTCTAACTCCATGGCAACTTCTTTCATCGTCGGTCGATTCCTTCCATTTAAATTCAAGCATCTCTGCGCAATGTTGGCAATTTGTCTGATCTCTTCTTTTGGAGCATATTCGAGAACTTGAGAATCAATAATATCAAACAAATTGTCTGCCTCCATTGTCATAACGAAATGTGTGGCTAAATTTCTTTCTTCTTCTGACCTTGTTACTGATATTGCTTTTTGTCCCGTTAAAAGCTCAACAAGAACCACCCCGAAGCTGTAAACATCACTCTTCTCTGTGAATTGGCTTGATTGGAAATACTCCGGATCTAAGTAACCAAATGTGCCATATACTATTGTGGTGAGGTGAGTTTGCTCCAAGGAAATTGTTCTTGACGTGCCAAAATCTGCAACTTTTGCCCTATACTTCTCATCAAGAAGTATATTCGTAGACTTGATGTCTCGGTGGTAGATCGGAAAAGATGCTGCTGAATGCAAGTAGGAAAGAGCTCCCGCGACTTCCGTCGCAACTCGTAACCGCATTTTCCATGTGAAAGGAAACTCCTCATTTTGCTCGTGAATATACTGGGACAAGGTTCCATTTGATATGAATTCATAGACTAGAAGAGGAACTTCTGTCTCTAAACAACATCCCAGCAATTGAACCACATTTCTATGGTTTATTTGTGAAAGGATGACAACCTCATTAATGAATTCCGAGAGTTGGGCTTCATCAACCATTCTAGACTTCTTTATGGCAACAATTTTTCCATCTTCCAGCATTCCTTTGTACACAGTTCCCTGCCCTCCTTGGCCTAGAATTCTGTCTACATTAAAATTATCAGTGGCCTTCTTCAACTCATTCGATTTAAACAACTTGGTTTTCTCAACATTGTTATCGCTGGAAGATAATTGCTGTTGTAGCAACAAACCACCATTCCGTTTGAAAAACTTTCGCTTGCGTTTTATGTCTTTTCTTTTCTTTACGAACTTGTATATGCCCCAAGGACAGAAAAGTAATAGCAATGCTCCAAGTCCGCTGCCAACACCTGCATAACTCAAATAAAAAACTCATAAATATTGTCAGACTAATACATTATTATCAATAAATGTGCCATAAGTGTGTGAAAAAGGAAGAAGTTATGGACTATTGAATAGCCATACATATTTCTAGAAGACACAACACATTGCTACTTAATTAACAACAAAGTTCAAGCGCATGAAAATGTGGTTCTAGAGCGTGTTTTATACATAGACAATAGTTAAGTTCCATGCTTTGTATTTCACTACAACAAAAGGGTCTTTTGATAACGTTTATTTATAGCGTGTTTGAAAAGATGCTATTAAAACTTTTTTGATTACATTTTATAGCGTTTCAAAAAAGTTATTTTTAAGATATATATATTAATGCTCCGTTCACTTCGTTTGTTCGAGTTTAAAATTTGAGTTTTGTTACAATAAAAAGCTCTCACAAATAATCACATTTAATTTTTTTATTACAATAAAAAACTCTCATATAAAATTAAATCTAAACTCAAATTAAAAACTCAAATCAATAAAGTGAACGGACCTTAAAAATCCATGAAATATTTTGAAATTCACCACCCAGAGCACAGTCATTCTCCAGAAATCAGCCCCACAAACGAGTAAACGAACCTCACACATTCCACCACGAACTGCCATCTCCCCATCTCTCTCTCCCCCTCTCTCCCCCTCTCTCTTCCCAAATTCTTTTCTACGCTTATTCATCAGCGTCAAGAGAGAGAGAGATAGAAGAATGTGAGTGACTCACGACGGAAGAAGAAATGCGCCGCCGTCGATTTCGACCACCTCTGGCCAACCCACAGTGATCCGAGAGCAGATCCAAGAAGCCCATGAACCGATCTACTAAACCCCCATCACCACGCCGGCCGATTCCCCGCCGATCGGCCGGAATTTCAGTTTGAAATTCCCAGCCACCGCACTTTCCAACGCAACGGAAGAAGAAATGCGCCGCCATCGATTCCGACCACCTCTGGCCAACCCACAGTGATCCGAGATCAGATCCAAGAAGCCCATGAGCCGATCTACAAAACCCCATCACCACGCCGCCCGATTCCCCACCGATCGGCCGGAATTTCAGTTCAAGGAGAAGTGTGCGACTCCGATTGGGAAGCTGAGACAGGTCGCCGACGCCATGACCGTCGAGATGCACGCCGGCCTCTCCTCTGAAGGCGGCAGCAAGCTCAAGATGCTTATCAGCTACGTCGATAATCTCCCCACCGGGTAAAAATATGCATCTCAGTTTCCTTTTCCTCGATCTTTTTATCATTATTTTTATTTGATTTATGGTTTTTGATTTAGGAAGGAAACTTTTTTACCCAAATGAATGCAACTGAAATTGTCTAGATGCTTTACATTATTTCTGCCAAGTGTAAAGTGCAAAGTAAGAATTTTTTAAATTTGAAAAGTAAATGAGGATGACTCTAAATTTCAAGGCACATGTGATAATAATTTAATTTTTTAATAAAGTCCCTTTAATTAATTCTTATGGTGTCATATAACACATCACTTGTCTTGTGTTCGGTTCTTTTATTTTATATTTATTTGTTCTAATGCTTAATTTTAATGGATATTTCTCTACTAATCGGAGAAGTAAAAACCGAGGAGAGAGACATAGAGATAGGTAGAGAAAAACCTATGAGGATAAACTTGAGCTTGTAAGTGCAATGGTAGCTCCCATAAGTATTCACACAAGTGCCCCCTGGCCCACAGTACGAGTTATAGTACTCGGAATCATCTCGGCATTCATTGATATCTAGCAGGTAAAAACCATAAGGACACTTAAAAGTTAATATAAACATTAAAGTGAATACCTATAAATTAACGTGTTTAAGCAATATTATATATACCAAGTTAGCCTTGAATTGTTCTTGTCTCACGTTTTTATACCACTCCCTCGTAATATAATATAACAAGCACAATAAAATTTTGTTTCAAACACCATGCAAATAATATGTTGGTGAAAAGAATACCACTTGTCCATATATGTTGTATATAAAGTTCAATTCAAAAAATTAATGCTAATAAAATGACATTCTAAGCTGGCATGCATCACTGGAATAACATTAATTTCCATACTAACACAAATACTTACCTTAGAAGTGGTTTTTTTTTTTTTTCCATAACTGTTGAACAAAACACATAACTACAGATGACTAAGCTCATCATAGCAAGTTAAATTGCATTCGAGGTTTACCTTGACTGCATCCGTCATTGAGATACGGATTTCCCAACAATCCGTCGCATCCACAATGTAGACCAGATCCATAATTGTCGCAGTAGTGGAAGGGGACTCTGCCGAATGACATATTTTTATTGAATACCTCGAAATCTGTGTAATTTACATACCAGGTTATATTGAGAGGAACATAGTCCATACTACGGATTCTCGTAATATTTGTATCGTTATTATGCCAATAATTATTGTCTACCAAGAAAGCGAATTTGCAATCTCTCCCATATGGATCATGATCAGCTACAGAAGGGGTACTACTATTTCCGAACGTGATTTCGAAGGCTTCAAAAGTACCCGCTGCTGGAATGGAGGTTTCGCAATAAGTTTTGCTAGTTGAATTGGTACTACTATCATTTGGTGAGCAGATCAACGGGCACCGTGTCTGAGAGGTTGTGTTGCCTGAACTTGAATTTACTTTGGCGATGACGCCACAACTCACTGCGACAAAGGTGCTATACGGAGACAAGTGAAAAGGCATTCCCGCTAAATTTAACGCTTTTGCGGCTTTTTTGCCTCTGCAATTGAAGAAGCTTATCGGGTTTTTAACCTGAAATTGATGTCTGACGCTGTAAATTTCTGAATTAACGGTGTAAAAATCTGAAATATGGAGCACCTCCCATTGGGTGTGATGGAGGAAAGGCCTATGAGGGATGGTAGATTTGTTGCAGGATATTTCAAACCACTTGTCAATGGAACAATTCAATCCGATTCCAAAAGGAAATGGGATGTGCACGTTTCCGCAACGCTGTTCGCAACCAGGCTTCGAAATATTCAGTGCTGCTTCTGATGCCGATAATACAATATTTGGTACACCCAGCATGCAAGTTAGGACAGTAACTAGCAACTGTAAGACGACCATTCTTCTCATGTATATCTTCCAAGTCCCTAGTGTAGAATGTCCATATTTGTCGTCACTAATTGATATAGATCACAGAAGCAAATATAGCTCATCTAACTTCATATTGTAAAATAAGAAAATGAAAGTTAAAACCAAGATAACCTTTAATGGACGAAAAGTAAGCAACTCGAAAAATAAAGACAGTTGCAAAGAAGTAAAAGAAAAATGTTTGGGATTGCCACTGCGTACTAAATACTACAACATGCGACCCCCCATGCTATAGAATCCGCTTCCTTTTAGTATGAACACTATATATACTTAAACACCATATATGTTTGGCCATTAAAAAAAGTAAACCAAAAAAGTTAGAAAGAGATTATGCTTTTTGTCTGCTTTGAAAAGCATAAGGGATACTTTTTAGATTTCAAAAAACTCAAGGATAAAATTTATATTTACGTAAAACTATTTTCTCCCTCAAAACAGCTTTAAAAAAATCAAAAAGTGGTTTAAAAAAAGTGTTTGCTGGTTTATTTTTGTTTATTACTAGTTGTACTCTACATGTTATGCACGTGAAGTGTAATACGTGTGTTAATTTTAATTACCAAGTTATAATTAAAAGCATATGAAATCTGAATATAAAATTTTTTTAAAAAAAGGACTAGCAAAGAAAAAATAAAATTTTAGGGGAAGAAGCAAAAAAAAAAAAAAAAAGAGTAAAAAAATGTCTAAAATGAAGAAAATAAATTTTAAGGTAAAAGGGACTAAAACAAACAAAAAAAGTTTAAAGGCAAAAATAGAAAAGGTATAAAAAAGGACAAAAATAAAAGGTAAATAATAGGTGCAAATATTTGACACATGAGACCATAATGACATATATAAGTCTGCAAGAGACAGATAATACGATATTTATAGACTAAAAATATTTTAAAATAGTTATACTCAGTACTTGATATAATTATAAATCAAAATGCTCCAAATCAAATTCAAGCACAAAGTCAAGATAATATGTGAAATAATACGTTAATAAAAATTTTGTGGAACTGAGGGAATATTTCATATTAATTAACTATAAAACTGTAATTTAACTTTTATTTATAATTCATCGTTTTCTTATACGAGAGAAATGTTTGAATGTGCAAGTAAGAGATAATGTGTACTTACCAGCTGAATGGATGTTATGTGTCTGTTTGTGTCGTTAGGCAAATCCAAATAGAGCTTAATTTTGACTAAAAACGTAAGCAATTAAAAAAAGAAACAAGGATTTCCAAATGAAGAGGTCTTACTTAAAACTCGAATAAGAGCCCATTTTAAACAAATTACGCTCTACCACAATGCATTAATCATTGTTTTGTGGATCAACTCAAAAATATTTTCACTCGAGACAAAAGAAAGCGATATGATAAGAATAGTCGCTTGCTGAAATTAAATGATCGATATATCTAGTGAACTTAAATTTTGAGTGGTTGTGAAGCTGCAGGAGGAGAAGACATTTCAAAAGGACCACACCTAAATGTTTAAGTCAAAATGACCACAATACGGCATTGCATTGTTGTACTACCCCACACTAAAACGACATAGAGGAGACGCCCTTTTAGAAGATGCCACTTGTGGTGGCTAACTTTTCACTTTCTTTTTTTTTTCTTTTTTTTCTTTTTTTTTTTCTTTTTTTTGGATGTATTGGCTACTTTTTCAAACTCAACACATTTTAGATATGTTTGTTTCACAACTCAAGTTAAAAATTTAAGTTGTATATGTAAAAAAAAAAATATTATAATAAAAACTTAAATTTAAATTTTTGTGAAAAAACACCATAATAGTAAAATTTAAGTTGTGAAAGAACAAAAACTTTACTTTTATCTAAAAAAATGACGATCGTTTTTAATCTAATCTAATTTAACAATAAAAAGCCACGGGCTCTTGTAATGATACTTTTTCTTAAAATTGTCGCGTGGTGATTTCTTTTTTCTCATCTTTTTGTTTTTCCTCTTCTTTACCCTTTTATCTTCGTTTTTCTTATCCTCTAAATGTTTTGCTTTTTATTTTTTTGTTTTGTGAATTTCTTTTACAGTGTATTTCAATTTTATAAAAATAATTCTCTCTTTACTTTATTTTTTATGAAAGTAATTCATTTTGCATGTGCTTCTATTTAATTTTTTTTTTTGTCTCAAAATTGGTGGTGTTGTGGAGTTTAGGCAGATAATTTTGAACCATTTGTCGACGTAACAGCCGGCTCCTATTCCGAATAGGTACGGGATTTTTACATTGCCGCACTATAATTTGCAGCCGTGTTTAGCTGTCTGCAGTTCTGATGATGATGATGATGCATTTAGCAGAAAAGAAGAATATCGTGAAGTAGTAAGGGAATCAAGATGACTCCCCTTTTTTTGGTAATCACCTCCTTGAAAATTAAAAATAATAAAAAGATAACGATGTTGATTTTTCATTACAATTTGAAATTAACATGGAACTATCGCTGATGAGTCATTTATTATATATGGCAACGAGTAGTTATATATATAATGCTAGTTGTTTTTAATTAGTACATAAAGAAAAAGGCCATGTATAGTTATTTTTAAAAATTTTAACTTAAATTTACTTTTAAAAAAACGTTTAAAGTCAAAATTTTTCATATGTAAAAACTAATTAACAACTTGTCTCAACGGATTAAAATAGATAAATTAAACTGACTAGTCATACCATTGATTCATAATTATAAGCCAATATCCGTAATAATTAGAAAAAAATAATAAAACAAAAATTAACGTCTTTATCAATTAGGGGTATTCATCGTTTTTGTTGTAAATGAAAGTCAATAAGTCAATAAGAAAAATTTCTTTTTCCATCTTTGGCTGTATCGGGTATTGAAACTTCTCCAACAGACCTGCGTTTATTTATTTATTTTTCATTAATATTTTTCGTAGACTTGGAGTAGCAGATAAATTTTCATTAGTACCCGTTTCAATCATTGATAAGGAAATATATAGTTGATAGCCGCCCTAATTGAACTTTAAAGTGTTATTTGTCCTCCTTGTCCAAGAATTCTATCAGCATTAAAGTTGTCTGTAGCCTTCTTCAAGTGCTTTGATGTAATAAATATCTTGAATTATCTAAGCCTTGATCGGCAGAGAATTAAAACGTTTTTCACCCACTAACTTTCAAATTGCAAGCCTAATAGTTAGGTATTTTGTCGGCAACATGGACATAACTTTAGGTGAACACTATAAATTCCGGTGTTCTTTTTCACTTTTTAGCTCTAGATTATACTCTTAACTCCACGTATTAGCATCAAAGATTCATCATCACCCCGTTGATGAATTTTTACCATCGATAATCGGGGTTTAATAAAGTATTAGTGGATAAAACATGAAAAATATGCTTTTTATCACGAGTTATAGATTTTGAACCTACGTGTTTTGCTAGCGTGATAATTATATTATAGTAAGTCTTATGTTCTCTTCTCGCTTCTTCTCACTCTTATATGTCTCTGGACTCTCGTCTTTCTTTCCTCTACGTGTTTCTCTTTACTCTGGAAACTCTCTCTCTCCTCATTGTTCTTCTCTCTCCCCCCACCTAGTCTCTTTGTTGCAGAGAAAAATTGAACATGTTCTTTTTTTTTTCGTTTTTGAAGTACGGACGTAGGGATTTGGACTTGGGGTTGTAAAAAATTACTAATATACAATAAAAAATTAAATTAATTTTTTTATAAAAAATACTATAATAATAAAACTTGAGTTGTAAAAAAACACAAACTTTACTTTTATCTAAAAAAATGGCGATCTTCTTTAATCTAATCTAATTTAACAATAAAAAGTCACGGACACTTATAATGATACTTTTTCTTAAAATTGTCACATGGAGACCTCTAATTGTTTTGCTTTTTATTTTTTTTGTTTTGTGAATTTATTTTACAGTTTACTTCAATTTTTTTAAAAAAATAATTCTCTCTTACTTTATTTTTATAAAAGTAATTCATTTTGCATGTGTTTTTATTTAAATTTTTTTTGTCTCAACATTGGTGGTGTTGTGGGGTTTGGGCACATAATTTTGAACCATTTGTCGACGTAACAGCCAGCTCCTATTCCGGACGAGTATGGGGTTTTTACATTGCCATACTGTGATTTGCAGCCATGTTTATCTATCTGCAGTCCTGATGATGATGATGATGATGATGATGCTAATGATGCCGTGGTCATTTGGAAGAAAAGAAGAACGACGTGAAGTAGTAAGGGAATCAAGATGCCTCCCCTTTTTTTTGGTAATCATCCCCTTGAAAATAAATAATAATAATAATAAAAGTGGCAAGACCTTAATTGACAACGGTGTTGATTTTTCATTACAATTGGAAATTAACATGCAACCATCGCTGATGAGTCATTTATTATATATGGCCACGAGTAGTTATATATATAATGCTAGTTGTTTTTAATTAGTACATAAAGAAAAAGGCCATGTATAGTTATTTTAAAAAATTTTAACTTAAATTTACTTTTAAAAAAACGTTTAAAGTCAAAAATTTTCGTATGTAAAAACTAATTAACAACTTGTCTCAACGGATTAAAATTGATAAATTAAACTGACTACTCATACCGGCCATTGATTCATAATAAGTCAATATCCGTAATAGTTAGAAAAAAAAAATTAAAACAAAAATTAACGTCTTTACCATTTAGGGGTATTCATCGTTTTTGTTGTAAATGAAAGTCAATAAGTCAATAAGAAAAATTTCTTTTTCCATCTTTGGCCATATCGGGTATTGAAACTTCTCCAACAGACCTGCGTTTATTTATTTATTTTTTGATTAATATTTTTCGTAGACTTGGAGTAGCAGATAAATTTTCATTAGTACTCTGGAGGTTGTCCCGTTTCAATCATTGATAAGGAAATATATAGTTGATAGCCGCCCTAATTGAACTTTAAAGTGTTATTTGTCCTCCTTGTCCAAGAATTCTATCAGCATTAAAGTTGTCTGTAGCCTTCTTCAAGTGCTTTGATGTAATAAATATCTTGAATTATCTAAGCCTTGATCGGCAGAGAATTAAAACGTTTTTCACCCACTAACTTTCAAATTGCAAGCCTAATTTTATATAAAATTATAATTTGTTGCAAAAGAAAGAGCTATAATTATTTGCTACTAATTAAGAGAGGCATCTCCCACAAACTCGTACTACCTAGAAGTTTGCAACATTCTTTGTTAATTTGAAGGGACTCGAATTCACTAAGAATCGAATGATGCTATCACATGCAAACTCTTTCCTCTAAGCCTCAAAGGCTCGACCCTTAAGGGTTCTGTCAACTCCCACTTTCATACAAAAAAATAGGAAACAATCTATGGAGTCTCATTACCAATAAATACAAGTCATTCAGGCATTATCAGACACCAATGTTTTCTCACTCAAGCACTCATGCTCACTTCCAGCATATTTCCCTTACTTTCACTATATTTTCCTGCATTTTCCCTTCTCTCTTATCTCATTCTTCTCTCATTGACTCATTGTAGTGCTTTTTAACATCCATAGTGAAAAAACTTGTGCACTAGCTCTCATTAACTAGCAAACCTCTATAAATTGTCATGTCTTTTTCACTGCTTTATGTTATTTCATGTTTACTAACGGTTTTGTAGTTATGACAGGTCAATTACTCTAATTGATGACTCTTAACTCAGCCATCCATCCTTGATTCATCAATGGTAGATTTTACCCTCTACAATTATGATAATAATGAGGGCGTGGCTATGTGACCAGAAAGAAGAATGATGTGAAGTAAAAACTCATGTCATTGATTAATTAACTCATATGCAAATCAAAATAAGTTATTATCATTAAAGAAATAAGAAAAACCAATATAAAAGGGCATATTTATCAATTGGGGCTTTTATTATTTTTGTTTTCAATACAAGTGACTAATTGTCTGGAAGAACAAAACCTTTCTATATGCACATGACTAATACTGCGGAACTTCAAAACCTTTGTGTGTGTGTGTGTGTGTGTGTGTGTGTGTGTGAATATATAGACTTGGAAAATAGTGGACGAATTGGAGGTTGCCATGTCTAAATCATTGAAGAAGAAACATGCAGTAGATTACCGCCAACCTTATCATAAGTTATAACTTTGGCATTTCTATCTATGAAACGCTATTAATAGATTTATGTTTAATTTTGATTTGAATGACATTTTGATTTATTTGTTTTGTTATGACAAATTTTGTAAATTCTCTTTGAACTCTGTTACTTATATTAATATACCCTCTAAATTTTAAAATATGTATGTTGTGTCTCCCAATTATGACATGTCTCTAAGTTTTCCCATCCATAAGATTCTGTCTAGTTTTTTTAACGAAAATGCTTATAAATTCCCCTGAACTTTGTAACTTGGGTCGATATGCCCTTTGTACTTTAAAATGCACATGTTGTGCTCCTTGAACTATGATATGTCTCCAACTTTTACCCCTTCATCTTGATTCTATCAATTGTCTGAGCGAAAATATTGATATGACCATTAAATTACTGATTGGGTATGATTTTTGCAGTTTTTGAATGTCTTTACCATTACATTAGTTAGACACTAATTCTCAAAACCATTAGAAGCAATAAAGACGGGAAAATGACAAGCAAATCTATACAAGTTAATGGTTTTGTTAATTTTTTGGTATTCTTTTTCCCTTTTCGTTGGAATGGGTTTGTTAAATTAATAAATTTCTTAATGTAGAGGATAGATTCTTCCTTGAATTTCTATTACGTGTTTTTTTTTTTTTTTTTTTTTTTTTTATGGAGAAGCTTTTTTTGTATGGTTTCTTAAGTTCATGGGTTTCTTAAGGCTTGTGTTGAATTCTCTGAAAAAAATGACCTACACTCGTTTAGATTTAGAAACGCTATATATATATATGTGTGTGTGTGTGTGTGTGTGTGTGTGTGAGTTTTTAATGGTTACGTTTCCATCAATGGTTACTATCAAATTTAGAAATCTAATGACGTACCGTGATAAAAATTCAATATCATTAATTGTTATAAATTTTTTTAGTCAACTATTCAATTTATTACGATTGTCGGATCAATATCTTATGGCTAAAATAATAATACCCATCGATGGGTAAATATTAGAGTGACAATTAAAACCGTACCCATATGTGTGTGTAAAGTATAAACATGTTTTATGTCGAGCGCTTTTGTTTAGGTTAAATATTATTAAGTTAAGAAAAAAACCAAAAAATGAATAAAACCCATTACATTATACATATTTGCTCCTCATTTTTTCCACATTATTGCCTCTGACCAAATAATGTTTTGAGAACTGGTGTCTAACTAATATAAAGGCATTGAATAAAACCCCAAATATCATACCTAATCTGTAATTTTATGGTCATATCAACATTTCCGTTTAAAAAGGTGACAAAATAGAGTTGACGGGGAAAAGTTGGAGTTATATGATAGTTTGGAGGTCACAATAAGTGCATTTTAAAGATAATAGGTCATGCTGACATAAGTGACAAAGTTCATAGAGAATTTTTATGCATTTTCCTTAAAAAAACTTAACAGAAGTAGATGGAGAGGTGAAAGTTAGAAACAAATTAGTTCAGGGGGTACAATTTGCACATTTTAAAGTTTAAGAAGCATGTTGACACAAGTGACCAAGTTTAGAGAAAATTTATAAAATGTGTCCCACTTTTTTCAAAGGTTGATTTAGTTTTGGTTGAAGAACTATGAACACTGATTTTTTGTTCTTAATTGAAGACCTAGTTTTTTTTGGAAGAAATTGAAGAACTACTTCAGTTTTGATTAATCGGCCTCAAGGTAGGCCATGATTGAAGTCTCGTGAAACGGTGTTTGCAAAAACCCAAACCTCAAGGTAGGCCATGGTTTTGGTTTTCTTCCTTTAGAAAACCGCAAAATTTCTCTCACTCTAACCCTATGCGTCGGCCAAGATAAATTGAAGTGTTCTTCGACGTCCACTTATAGAGAAATGGATAAATTAATTGATTTTTATACATTTGTTACAACTTTTGAAGGAAGAAAACATAATTTGTATAACGGTGTTGGCAACCTCTATGTTGACCCTCGCCATGTTGCCGCCCACATGCATATACCTCCACGCGGCCACCACCTCTCTTGATAGGGCCTAAGACTTTTTCTTTGTTCATAGGGCCTAAGACTTGATATCAGGTTGTTAATTTATCTACAAATTGGAAATAGACAAGAAATTATTATGCTCTACTTGTACACATTGCAAAACTTGAATATAAAACTTGACTTGTTCGGGTCGTGGCATTTTCTCTCTCCTCATTGTTCTTCTCTCTCCCCCACCTAGTCTCTTTGCTGCAAAAAATAATGGAACATGTTCCTTTCTTTTTTTCCTTTTTGAAGTACGGAATGGAAAAGCAAAAACAAAATTTTAGGGGAAGAAGCTAAAATAAAAAAGGTAGAAATGTCTAAAATGAAGAAATAATAAATTTTAAGGTAAAAAAGACTAAAACGAAAAAAATAAAGTTTAAAGGCAAAAATAAAAAAGTATAAAAAAGGACCAAAATAAAAGGTAAATAATAGATGCAAATATTTGATATATGAGCCTATAATCTGACAAATATAAGTCCACAAGATACAGATAATAAGATATTTATAGAATAAAAATAGTTCTACTTAGTACTTGATATAATTATATCAAAATGCTCTAAATCAAATTCAGGCACAAAGTCAAGATAATATGTGAAAAAACCACGTTAATAAAAATTTTGTGGAACTGAGGGAATATTTCATATTAATTAACCATAAAACTGTAATTTAACTTTTACTTATAATTCATCATTTTTTAATACAAGAGAATCGTTGAATGTGTAAGTAAAAGATGATATGTACTTACCAGACTGGATGCTCTGTGTCTGCTTGTGACGTTAGGCAAAAAAGTTTTCACTCGAGACAAAAAAAAAAGCGATATGATAAGAATAGTCGCTTGCTAAAATTAAATGATCGATATATCCAGTGAACGTAAATATTGAGTGATTGTGAAGCTGTAGGAGGAGATGACATTTCAAAAGACCAAGACATTTCAAACAATTTTGAGTGGTTGACTAAGAAAGTGTTGGCCTTTTGGTTGGAATCAATCATTAATGTTTCCGGTCTTCCTTTTTATTACAATACGGCATTGCATTATTGTACTACCACACGCCAAAAAGACATAGAGGAGACGCTCCTTTTAGAAGATGCCCCTGTGTTGGCTAACTTTTTTTTTTTTTTTTTTTTTTTTCAAGTATCAAGTATATTTGTTTCAAAATTTAAGTTAATAATTTAAATATGTATGTAAAAAAATACTATAATAATAAATTTAACTGTGAAAAGAACAAAACCTTTACTTTTATTTCAAAAAATGACGATCATTTTTAATCAAATCTACTTTAACAATAAAAGAGCCACGGGCTCTTGTAATGATATTTTTTTAAAAAAAATTGTATCATGGCGGTCTCTTCTCTCTTTTTTTCCTCTTCTTTACCCTTTTATCTTCATTCTTCTTATCCTTTAAATGTTTTGCTTTTTATTTTTTTCTTGTTTTGGTGAATTTTTTTATAGTTAATTTTTTACGTCAATTTTATAAAAATAATTCTTTATTACTTTATTTTTATAAAAGTAATTCATTTTGCATGTCTTTCTATTTAATTTTTTTTGTCTCAAAATTGGTGGTGTTGTGGAGTTTAGGCAGAGAATTTCGAACCATTTATCGACGTAACAGCCGACTCCTATTCCGAATGGGTACAGGATTTTTACATCGCCGCACTGTTATTTGAAACCATATTTAGCTATCTACAGTTCTGATGATGATGACGATGCTGTTAATGATGGCGTGGTCATTTGGCAGAAAAGAAGAATGATGTGAAGTAGTAAGGGAATCATGGCGGGAGTTTAGTTAGATTAATTAGTATAAATGATTTTTTTATGGACTAAATGCTTGGTTTACAACGTACTGATTATTAAACAGAACAAATGCTAACTATATGTGACCATATCGACCCCTTGGATAAGCTATTACAGTATTACTTGTTGAACTTTTTGTTTATTTGCAAGATGCCTCCCAAATTTTTTTCTTTTTTTTTTTTTTCTTTTGTAATCAATTCCTTGAAAATAATAAAAAAATTAAAAAAGTGGCCAGACCCCAATTGAGAACGATGTTGATTTTTCATTACTATTGGAAATTAACATGCAACTATCGCTGATGAGTCATAAGACAAAAGTTTTCATGAACTAAATAACAACTCGTCTCAATGGCTTAAAATAGATAAATTAAACTGACCACTCACGCCATTGATTCATAATTATAAGTCAATATCCGTAGTAATTTGGAAAAAATAATAATAAAACAAAAATTAACATCTTTATCGTATTCATCATTTTTTGTTGTAAATGAAAGTCAATAAGTCAATAAGAATATTTCCTTTTCCATCTTTGGCTGTATCGGGTATTACTTCTCCACAACATCTGCGTTTATTTATTTATTTATTTTTTTTCCACAGACTTAGAGTAGCAGACGAATTTTCATTAGTAACCGTCTCAATCATTGATAAAGAAATATATAGTAGATGGCCGCCCTAATTGACCTAGCAAAATGGATCCAAGTTGATGTTTCTCTTTTCCACGTAAATTCACAGGGGACCGGCACTAGAACAAATATCATTATCAATGGCTGATTAAAAACGATATTAAGCATTGCCAATAGCATTTTATGGAGCGCTAGGACATCAGACGCTATTAAAAGTCTTACAAAAACATAGCATTCTATGAGCGTTTAAAAAAACGCTACAGAATTGAGATCTTATAGCGTTTTAGACATGTTATTTTATAACTATTTAGCCTTATTATGGTACATATCAATAGCTTTTCTCTCTTATTATGTTCATACTCCTATAGCTTTTTAAAATTATTATTGAATATTTTACCAATCCTAAAAGTAGTACAAACTAACGTTCTATCTATTTTTATTAAATTAATATCCTTTTGAATTTATTTAAATAGATAGTGATTCCGAGTAACATCTTACTTCCAAATAGGAACATTCAAATTAAAACATAAAACATTCAATGTAATAATTGTGATCAGTATCTACCAAGTTGGCAATAAAATGTCTACAACATAGGTCACACCATTTGTCTAAAATCTTAACATTCAAAACAAGTAAAGAATACAGAGAAATAGCTAGAGATATCAAAATATCTTAAATAGAATTGATTTTCTCAATTGTCTTTTGTCTTCTTTCCATATAGTCTTCATATATTCTGAGCTATGGATTACCTTTGGTGCGATTTGATCAACCTTGCCACATCGAATTGGTCATCACTCTTAATACAAATTGACTGTCAGAAATCACCCTCCACACTTATTATTATTGTTAATATTATTAATATTACTGTAACTATTGTTGTCATAATTACTATTGTTATATTGTTATAGTTATAGTTATTGTTATTATTATGGCTATTTCTATTGCTGTCGCTAATGTTATTGTTATTGTATTTGAATTATTGTTATTGTTACAATTATTCTTATTCGTGTTGTTGTTGTTGATGTTGTATTATTTTCTGAGAAATCCTTAGGGTGCATTTGGTTACAGTGACGGAATGGTAATAGGAATGGTAATGGGAATGGTAATGAAATGGAATTGAAATGTGCTGGAATCATAAACTGATTCTTGTGTTTGATTGGAGTTATGGAATCAATACCTGAATGAGAATTATGTTGTTTGGTTGACAACGGAATGGAATGAAAATAAACTGTATTTTGACAAAAATACCCTTGATTAATAATCTAAAATAATTTAATATTTTATTAATTAAAATAGTAAACAAAATAATTTAATTATTAAAAAACTTTTTATTTGAAGAATAATAATTTAAAAACTATATTTCAATTGTAAAAAAATAATATTTAATATTTTAATAATATTAAATATATTAAATAAATACTAATATTAAATATATTAAATAATAATATATTAAATAAATAATAATATTAAATATATTTAAATAAATAATAATATTAATATATTAAAATAACAATATTTAAATAAATAATAATAATAATATATTAAATAAATTAAATAAATAATATTAAATATATTAAATAATAATATATTAAATGTGAATCAGGGAGTTTTTGGAGATAATGTGAATCAGGACTGAATGAAAAAGCCATTCCACAGCCCCCCCACATGAATGGTCATTCACTCAAAATGAGTGAATGGGCTTTCCTACGGGAAGCCCTTTCTAACCCAAAAAATGAAAGCAAACAATGGAATTTGGTGGAATGACTTTTCCTTTCCATTCCATTCCTTCCAACCAAACATAGCCTTAGCGTATTACTATTTGCTGAACCCAATTATTAGTTTTCAGCTTATCATTCATCTCCAAATGTCCCGCTCGGGGCCTTTCAAAGAAGTAGATGTGTAATATTGTTTGTTTCTTCGTTCTATCGCCTGGTTACGTATGACCTCGTTAACTTGTCTCCTCTGCTTTGACCAATTCATATACTTCCAACACTACTGCAATTTGGCCTATTTACGATGACAATTGTCATCACAAATAAGTATATATTTGCGGCAACAATTGTCATATCGTAAAATTGAAAAAATAATGTCATCGCCAAAACGTCACATGTCATCGCAAATAATGACTTGGCGCCAGATCTCATAAGGCACGAACTTTTACCGCCAAAATAATATTATTTGCGATGATATGCCGTCGCAAATAGTTTATTACTTGCGACAACACATGTCGTTGCAAATAAATTTTTTTTTTTTTCACCGAGCAAAAAAGATTATTTTGGCGGGTGGCAAAATGTTTTTGCGACGACATTAATGTTTGTCGTCGCAAAAAGTGATTTTGCGTTCCCTCAGTAAAATAGAAGCAGGGAAAGTCGGCGGGTCCCCAAATATTATTTGCGATGACCTTACAATTGTCGCCGCAAATAAGAATTCTAGAACTTTCCTCCCGCAACACGTGTCGTTGCAAATAGTGAAGTGTCATTGCAAATAATTTTAAGTTATTTTTGCGATGACATGTCACCGCAAATAATCTTCTGTGTCGTCGTAAAAAAGTCTGTTATAAGCCCACGAGCAGCGCCTCCTCCTCCATTTTTTCCGATCGGCTTCTCTCTCTCTCACTCGACCTCTCACCGTTTTCTCCGGTTTTCTCACCCCAAAATCTTAAAAATTCTTTGTATTCTCTTCAAAATCAACAATATTATAAGTTTTATTTGTTTTTTCATCTTAAAAATCCGAAAATCTCAAAGTTTGCCGCCACCGCTGAAATTTGCCGCCGCTGCCGCCCTTTGTCCCTATTAATCTTGCTATTTTCAACCCCTCTTTCCGTGGGTTTCAATTTTGTAAGCTTTTTTAGTCCGAATTATTGTATTTGTTAGTTTAAAATTTATGAGTTTTTTTTTTATTTGAATTGTATATAATTATAGATTATAAATCTTAAAATTTAATTTATAAATTTTAGATTTTAGAATTAGTATATAATTTAAAATTTAGATTATAGATTAAATTTTAGATTATGAATTTTGAGATTGTTGAAATTTGATATTGAAAGTGTTGAATTTTAAGATTAGAATTTAATTTAGGTTGAGATTAAAAGTTTTAATAATTGTTATAGGTGGCACATCTTGCAATTATGGTGTGCCGAAATCTTTAAAAAACTGTTATTTGCAGGTTTGAATTTTTGGATAATAAGAAAAATATGTCGTTATAATGCCAAAATTTGATTAAAACTTATTAATTTTATGAATTTAATTAATAAGAATTTATTATATTAATAAAAAGAAAATTAAAAATTAATTATAAACATTATGAGTGCAACAATAAAAAAGTAACTTGTTCATAAAATTTGATAAAACTTATAAAATTGAAGTAAGAAATGTTAAACTTTCTTTATAAACGTGATTATATAGTCACAAGAAAACATGAAGTATGATTAGATGTGTTATTGTTTTTATAGTTAAAATGCCAATTGACAAGAGTTGGATACATCTGAAAAATTGGTTGCTGATCAGTATTGGGAAGGGTTGTCTGCGTCTATAAATATTGCCAAAGATTATGTCGATAAAAGCGGTTGTACAAGTTGTCCGTGTTGGAGGTGTTTAGACCATAAGTGTTTTCTAGTAGAAACAGTTAGAGAACACATACACCAATATGGTTTCAATCCTTTATATACGACGTGGTATTACCATGGTGAAGATGATATTGCGACCAATCCAATAAATGAATCAGTTGACGAGATGGCTGTAGTTATACATGATGCTGTTAGAAATAACTTTGATCATGATATGCCGAAGGAAGTAGAAGCTGAAGTGTTAGGTGATGCGTAATACGATGAATTTAAAGAGTTGTTATCTAAGCTCGAATCGGCATTGTATCCAGGGTGTACTAACTTTGATCTTGTTCTTTTTCCTTTTTCTTATTAAATTAATAAATTTCTTAATGTAGAGGATAGATTCTTCCTCGAATTTTCTATTATGTGTTTTCTTTTATGGAGAAGATTTTTTTAAGGTTTGTCAAGTTGATGGGTTTCTTAAAGTTTGTGTTGAATTCTCTAAAAAAATGATCTGCACCTATTTAGATTTAGAAATGCTATATATACATATATATATATACACATGGACAAGTTTTTAATGGTTATGTTTTCATCAGTGGTTACTGTCATTATAAAAATATGATTGATAAAAATTCAGTATCATTAAATGTCATAAATTTTTTGGGTCAACTATTCAATTTATTATAACTGTCGGATACCTATCGATGGGTAAATATTAGAGTAACCATTAAAACCGTACCCATATGTGTGTGTGCAAAGCATAAACATGTTTTGTATCAAGCACTTCTGTTTAGGTTAAATATTATTAAGTTAAGAAAAAAACCAAAAGACTAATAGAATCCATTGCATTATAGAGATTTGCTCCTCATTTTTGCCCTCTTTACTGCCTCTGACCAACTAATATTTTGAAAATTGGTGTCTAACTAATATAAATGCATTCAATAAACCCCAAATATCATGTCTAATTGGCAATTAATTAATGGTCATATCAACATTTTCGTTTAAAAAATCGATAAAATAAAGATGACGGGGAAAAGTTAAAACATACAGCTATTATCCAAATCTCCTGGAATACCGTTTCATACATAAAAAGAAGCAAATTGATGTTATATTGGCATATCAAAACTCACAAAGACAATAGCGGCAGTTCTTGCAGCAATGAAGAACGAGTACTGGTAGTCTTATCCAAAGCTGATCCAGTAGAAGTCGATGCAACATCCCAAGGCTCCATAAACTCAGTCCTTACAAATTCAATTTCTTCTTGGTTTTGTCGAGCAATAGAAGCGCTTCTTTCGGGCTTTCGGATCCCCTCAAACCCCATGGCAACTTCTTTCATCGTCGGTATTCCTTCCATTTAAATTCAAGCATCTCTGCGCAAGGTTGGCAATTTGTCTGATCTCTTCTTTTGGAGCATCTTCGAGAACTTCAGAATCAATAGTATCAAAAAAATTGTCTGCCTCCATTTTCATAACGAAATATGTGGCTAAATTTCTTTCTTCTTCTAACCTTGTCACTGATATTGCTTTTTGTCCCGTTAAAAGCTCAACAAGAACCACCCCGAAGCTGTAAACATCACTCTTCTCTGTGAATTGGCTTGATTGGAAGTATTCTGGATCCAAGTAACCAATTGTGCCATATACTATTGTGGTGAGGTGAGTTTGCTCCAAGGAAATTGTTCTTGACGTGCCAAAATCTGCTACTTTTGCTCTATACTTCTCGTCAAGGAGTATATTCGTAGACTTGATGTCTCGGTGGTAAATCGGAAAAGATGCTGCTGAATGCAAGTACGAAAGAGCTCCCGCGACTTCCGTCGCTACTCGTAACCGCAGTTTCCATGTGAAAGGAAACTCCTCATTTTGCTCCTGCATATACTGGGACAAGGTTCCATTTGATATGAATTCATAGACTAGAAGAGGAACTTCTGTCTCTAAACAACATCCAAGCAATTGAACCACATTTCTATGGTTTATTTGTGAAAGGATGACAACCTCATTAATGAATTCCGAGAGTTGGGCTTCATCAACCTTTTTAGACTTCTTTATGGCAACAATTTTTCCATCTTCCAGCATTCCTTTGTACACAGTGCCCTGACCTCCTTGGCCTAGAATTCTGTCTACACTAAAATTATCAGTGGCCTTTTCCAAGTCATTCGAATTAAACATCTTGGTTTTCTCAACATTGTTTTCGCTGGAAGATAATTGTTGTTGCAGCAACAAACCACCATTCCGTTTGAAAAACTTTCGCTTGCGTTTTATGTCTTTTCTTTTCTTTACGAACTTGTATATGCCCCAAGGACAGAAAAGTAACAGCAATATTGCTCCAAGTCCGCTGCCAACACCTGCATAACTCAAATAAAAAATTCATAAATATTGTCAGACTAAAAATTCATATAATTATCACATCATGTCGTGCAAAGAAATAAATGTGCCATAAGTGTGAAAAGGGAAGAAGTTATGGACTATTGAATATCCATACATATTTCTAGAAGATACAACAAAGTTCAAGCACATGAAAATATCAGGTTCAGAGCATATGTATTATACACAGACAATATATAGTTAAGTTCCACGCTATATACGTATTAAGTTCTAATTGAAATATTTATATGTAGATATTATTTTATGAATAAAAAGAATAAGCACAAAAAAAAATTTAGAGATTCAAACAGAAAAAAAATGTTATTTACACAAATAACCTCTGAATGTATGAATTTGTTTTATTTTGATTGTGGACATTCACTTTGAGATGTTTGACTATCCTAAAATCTATAAAATATACAGTTTCGATCTATCAATTAATAAATTCACTATTTTTAGGCAAAATGTAGCATGAGTATTACATGTTAGGGTGGTCTAAAATAGTAAAAGAAATAGAGAGATCTAAAACAATATTCTAAAAAAGAAAACAAAAATTGGACTGAGGACATAATTTATTTTTCTTTTCAAATTTTTTCATCTTGTTTTTTTTTTTTTTTTTTTTTTTTTAAGAAAAAACACCGACATATCATTTATTATTGTGTTAGATTTTGTCTGAAAATAGATAGTTTATTAACTAAGGAGTAGCTTGTCAATTAAGTAGTTAAAATTGTATATTTCAATACCAAATAAAATTTTAATAGTTCGTCGATTCAGAGACCCCAAAACACACACACATACATAAAAGAGACAAATTGAGCATTAAATGAATGAACGAAGCTAACTGCAATAAAAGTCAGAATTAATCACAAGCAAGAGATTATTTTGATAAGAAAGTTGAGATTAAAGTTTTAATATATCTATGAGAGGGAGCAATAAAGTTGAAATAG
Source organism: Morus indica (assembly GCA_029231665.1). Classification (NCBI taxonomy): domain Eukaryota; kingdom Viridiplantae; phylum Streptophyta; class Magnoliopsida; order Rosales; family Moraceae; genus Morus; species Morus indica. Next base: position 16,901,621 of record JACAGA010000012.1, on the reverse strand, counting down.
AGAGAAATTAATGAGGGACAAGAACGGAAAAGAAAGGACACTATAGTAAACAAATGAGCCAAAAAGAAAGAGAGGAAAAAAAAAAAAAAGTAAGGCAACGAAAAGAAGAGAAAGAAGAAAAGCCTAAAGCACCAAAAAAGAAAGAAAGAAAGAAAATAGATGTAAGTACCATTTATAGAGACAATGGTACACAAATAAGAGCTATACACAAAAGGGGGAAAAAAAAGTAAAGCACCAAAATGACGGAGTTAAAAAGAAAGAAAGATTCAAGTGGTTTTAAAGGTAAGATATTTCGTTAAATAAATGGAAGGAGAAGAAAGAAGAAAAAAGAAGTAAAGAAAAAGAAAGAGGTAAAAATAACAAAAAAGTAGTAAAATGAAAAAAAAAATAAAAAAAAAATAAAAAATAAAAAGCACCAAAACGGTGCAGAATGGACGATGAAAATGGGTAAGAGACTGCAGGAAATAAATAAAAGAAGAAAAGAAATGAGAAAGTAGGGAAAAGAAATAATGGGGTAAAAAAATTAAAAAAAAAAGAAAGTAAAAAAAATTAAGAAAGCAAAGAAAAAAAAAAGCAGCACAACAGTGCGGAATGGACAACCAAAAAATGGAAAAGTGGGGTTCCATATCTACTTTTTTAAAATGTAGTGACGAAATATATGTATTATTGAGATCAAATTTGGTTACTCATTTCTCATCTCACAAGTGTCCTAATGTGCCTCGGAGAATGAGGGATCAATTATGAACTCGGCCAGCTTAAATAAGCCGTGAGCCGTCAGCAGCTCGCGAAGTCCTGACGCTGCCCAAACGACCTATCCAGCAGCTCGCACGAGGTTGCCAACTCAGTACCCGAAAATTAGTATGGAGTTCTCCTTCCGAGCAATATCAATATGTGGGATCTTACCAAAAATAGCAAAAGGGAAAGTCAATCTTTATTTTGCTTGCTCTCTAAGCATTTTCTCTACATGGAAGGTCTCTTAGGGATCTTCAATCAAAAGTCAAACGGAAAGCTAAATTTAAATGATATTTCCAACCACCAAGGCCTATATTATTTCTACTATAGTAGTTCCAGCATTTATGCATCCATGAAGGAGGTTCACGCACCTTGCTCACGTCGACACCATTTTGCACGCATTCCTAAGCCTTTTTCGCATCATTATTCATACTTTTCAGTATTTTTCATAGAGTGCTCCTAACATTTATAGAGAATACTATTATAATCCTCATCAATATTCATAGTGCAAGATCTAAAAACCCAACAATGGACGTACCTAAGTTATCAAAAGAACTATTATAAATTCTTGTGTCTCAGTCTCTTTTATTTTTTTTGTTTATTTATTTTCATCGCGATATCAATACTAATCCGTTAATTATCCGAATTCAGTCACTGACCTCTACATAAATTATATTATAAAATTTCACCCTCTACATGTATGTCAGGGAAACACAGCCGCGCGCAAAAATATATGTATCCATGTATTGACGTTAATGAGTATGAGATACATAAAAAGATATAGGTCATCATAAATGGAATGTGCACGCCTCCGCAACGCTCTTCGCAACCAGGCTTCGAAATTTTCAGTGCTGCTCCTGATGCCGATAATACAACATTTGGTATACCCAGCATGCACGTAACTAGGAACTGTAAGACGACCATTCTTCTCATGTTGATCTCCTGATATTTAGCTATATATCTTCCAAGTCCCTAGTGTAGAATGTCCATATTGGTCGTCACTAATTGATATAGATCGCAGAAGCAAATATAGCTCCCAAGATAACCTTTAATGGACGAAAAGTAAGCAACTCGCAGAATAAAGACAGTTGCAAACAAGTAAAAGAAAAATGTTTGGGATGATGCCACATGCGACCCCCCATGCTATAGAATCCGCTTCCTTTTAGTATGAACACCATATATACTTACCAGGGGGCGGGCCCCAGGTATTGTCCCAAGTAAAAGCCTTAAAGCCAAGTCAGATAATCAAGTATTAATGGATAAAACATGAAAAATACTTTCTATCAAGAGTCATAGATTTATGAACCTATGTGTTTTGCTGGCGTGATAATTATATTACAATAAGTCTTATGTTCTTCTCTCTCTCCACGTGTTTCTCTTTACTCTGGAAACTCTCTCTCTCCTCATTGTTCTTATCTCTCCCCCCACCTAGTCTCTTTGTTGCAGAGAATAATGGAACATGTTAGTTTTTTTTTCATATTTGATGTACGGACGTAGGGATTTGGACTTGGGGTTGGTGATATGGATTTTGTTTAATGGAAAGATGGCTGAGGGAATATTTCATAATAATTAACCATAAACTGTAATTTAACTTTTACATATAATTCATTGTCTTTTTTATGAGAGAAACGTTGAATGTGCAAGTAAGAGATGATATGTACTTACCAGCTGAATGGATGATTTGTGTCTGTTTTTGTCGTTGGGCAAATCCAAACAGAGCTTAATTTCAACTGAAAAAGCAAGCAATTAAAAAAAGAAGAACAAGGATTTCCAAATGAAGAGGTCTTCCTTAAAAGTCGAATAAGAGCCCATTTTAAACAAATTGAGCTCTACCACAAATGCATTAATCATTGTTTTGTGGATCAACTCAAAAATATTTTCACTCGAGACAAAAGAAAGTGATATGATAAAAATAGTCACTTGCTGAAATTAAATGATTGATATATCCAATGAACTTAAATTTTGAGTGGTTGTGAAGCTGCAGGAGGAGAAGACATTTCAAAAGGACCACACCTAAATGTTTAAGTGAAAAGGACCACAATACGGCATTGCATTGTTGTACAACCCCACACTAAAACGACATAGAGGAGACGGGGATTTAATAAAACCTCAAATATGATACCTAATCAGCAATTTAATGGTCATCTCAACAGTTCTGTTTAAAAATGTGAAAAATAGAGATGACGGGGAAATGTTGGAGTTATATGATAGTTTGGAGGTCACAATAAGTGCATTTTAAAATTCATAGGTCATGTTGACATAAGAGACAAAGTTTATAGAGAATTTCTATGCATTTCCCTTAAAAAAAAACTTTACAAAATTAGACGGAGAGGTGAAAGTTAGAAACAAATTAGTTCGGGGGTCACAAGTCGCACATTTTAAAGTTTAAGAACCATATTTACACAAGTGACAAAGTTTAGAGAAAATTTATAAAATTTGTCCCATTTTTTTGAAAGGTTGATTTAGTTTTGGTTGAAGAACTATGAACATTGGTTTTTTGTTCTTGATTGAAGAACTAGTTTTTTTGGAAGAAATTGAAGAACCAGTTCGGTTTTGATTAAGCGGCCTCAAGGTAGGCCATGATTGAAGTCTCGTGAAACGGTGTTTGCAAAAACCCAAACCTGCATTCATAGTTTGGTTTTGGTACCCCCCATGATTGAGGTATCTACTTGATATTATCAAAACACAAGATACAAAACTCAGATTTCAATATAACAGTGTACTAAAATGAAATTCTTCCTTTAAAAAACGTTTAGAAAACCGCAAAATTTTTCTCACTCTAACCATAAGCGTCGGCCAAGATAAATCTAAGTGCTCTTCGACCTCCACTTATAGAGAAATGGATAAATTAATTGATTTTGATTGAAAAATTATGCAACTCCGCAACTTTTGATGCATAAAGTTTAGGTAGTTTGCACTTATAATGTAATGTAAGAGTAAAGATACACATTTACATAATCTAGCTCCTGACAACAATTTGAAAATATTAAATTTTAAGGAAATTAAATATCAAACATGACACATAAAGAAGTGACCTTGAGTTTAGATTGCAAATTTAAACCATACAACTATTATCCAAATCTCCTGGAATACCATTTAATACATAAAAAGAAGCAAATTGATGTTATATTGGCACATCAAAACTCACAAAGACAATAGCGGCAGTTCTTGCAGCAATGTAGAACGAGTACTGGTAGTCTTATCCAAAGCTGATCCAGTAGAAGTCGAAGCAACATCCCAAGGCTCCATGAACTCAGTCCTTACAAATTCAATTTCTTCCTGGTTTTGTCGAGCAATAGAAACGATTCTATCGGGCTTTTGGATCCCCTCTAACTCCATGGCAACTTCTTTCATCGTCGGTCGATTCCTTCCATTTAAATTCAAGCATCTCTGCGCAAGGTTGGCAATTTGTCTGATCTCTTCTTTTGGAGCATATTCGAGAACTTGAGAATCAATAATATCAAACAAATTGTCTGCCTCCATTGTCATAACGAAATGTGTGGCTAAATTTCTTTCTTCTTCTGACCTTGTTACTGATATTGCTTTTTGTCCCGTTAAAAGCTCAACAAGAACCACCCCGAAGCTGTAAACATCACTCTTCTCTGTGAATTGGCTTGATTGGAAATATTCTGGATCTAAGTAACCAAACGTGCCAAATACTATTGTGGTGAGGTGAGTTTGCTCCAAGGAAATTGTTCTTGACGTGCCAAAATCTGCTACTTTTGCTCTGTACTTCTCGTCAAGAAGTATATTTGTAGACTTGATGTCTCGGTGGTAAATCGGAAAAGATGCTGCTGAATGCAAGTAGGAAAGTGCTCCCGCGACTTCCGTCGCAACTCGTAACCGCATTTTCCATGTGAAAGGAAACTCCTCATTTTGCTCGTGAATATACTGGGACAACGTTCCATTTGATATGAATTCATAGACTAGAAGAGGAACTTCTGTCTCTAAACAACATCCAAGCAATTGAACCACATTTCTATGGTTTATTTGTGAAAGGATGACAACCTCATTAATGAATTCTGAGAGTTGGGCTTCATCAACCATTCTAGACTTCTTTATGGCAACAATTTTTCCATCTTCCAGCATTCCTTTGTACACAGTGCCCTGACCTCCTTGGCCTAGTATTCTGTCTACACTAAAATTATCAGTGGCCTTTTCCAACTCATTCGAATTAAACAACTTGGTTTTCTCAACATTGTTATCGCTGGAAGATAATTGTTGTTGGAGCAACAAACCACCATTCCGTTTGAAAAACTTTCGCTTGCGTTTTATGTCTTTTCTTTTCTTTACGAACTTGTATATGCCCCAAGGACAGAAAAGTAACAGCAATGCTCCAAGTCCGCTGCCAACACCTGCATAACTCAAATAAAAAATTCATAAATATTGTCTTACTAATACATTATTATCAATCATGTCGTGCAAGGAAATAAATATGCCATATGTGTGTGAAAAAGGAAGAAGTTATGGACTATTGAATATCCATACATATTTCTAGAAGATACAACACATCGCTACTTTAATTAACAACAAAGTTGAAGCGCATGAAAATGTGGTTCTACAGAATGTCTTATACATAGACAATGGTTAAGTTCCACGCTATGTATTTCACTACAACAACAGGGGCTTTTGATAACGTTTAGTTATAGCGTGTTTGAAAAAATGCTATGAAAAATTTTTGATTACATTTTATAGCGTTTTAAAATAGTTATTTTCAAGATATATATATATAGGCAAGGTCCCTGGTCAGGCACTTAAAAAGTGCCTGACCAGAACGGCACTTGTATATTTATGCTGAAGTGTGTATATTTATATGTGTTTCGTGTATATATTTATATGTAAAGTTGTATATAAAAAATGATATTGTATATTAATCCTCAAAACATGTATATTTTTTAGTAATTACGTAAATATATAGCTAAAAAATATGTATAATGGCTGATTTGTTGTATTTCATGGTATTGAATGTTGTTTGGAATTTTTTTTTTACGTAATGCTGTGGGGAACGAAAATATACATATATTTCTTACTGTCGAGGAATTGTCTGATTGTTTTATTCATCGACTCGCTGCGTTGAGTGGTTTGCATGCCTGCACAAAAATTGCCACGCAGATACGTCTCGGCCCAACTCTCCTTTAGTATATTTGTAATTAATTAATTAATAATAATAATAATAATTAATAATAATAATAATAATAATAATAATAATATGTTCCTGGAGCCATAAACCGACGTTGGTTTATGTAAAACGACGTTGTTTAATAGTATATGCAATAATATGTTTCTGGAGCCAAAACGACGTCGTTTAATAGGTAACGTGATATATGCTTCTGAAGGCAAAAACCAACGTCGGTTTTTGAAAAACGCCGTCGTTTAATATTTAACGTGATATATGTTTCTGAAGGCATAAACCAACGTCGGTTTTTGAAAAACGCCGTCGTTTAATAGTTAACGTGATATATGTTTCTGAAGGTAAAAACCAACGTCAGTTTTTGAAAAACGCCGTCGTTTAATACTTAACGTGATATATGTTTCTGAAGGCAAAAACCAACGTCGGTTTTTGAAAAACGCCTTCGTTTAATATTTAACGTGATATATGTTTCTGAAGGCAAAAACCAACGTCGGTTTTTGAAAAACGCCGTCGTTTAATATTTAACGAGATATGTGTTTCTGAAGGCAAAAACCAACGTCGGTTTTTAAAAAACGCCGTCGTTTAATATTTAACGTGATATATGTTTCTGAAGGCAAAAACCAACGTTGGTTTTTGAAAAACGACGTCGTTTAATAGGTAACGTGATATATGTTTCTGAAGGCAAAAATTTAAAGTGTTCTGAAGATTATCTCGGCAATATCTCCGTCGATCTTCACACGGGGCGATAAACTGGCGGCGGAGAAGATGAACCCGTGCTGTTTGAGGAGAGAGAAAATGTTTGTGGGTTTGGTTGTGGGAGTGGTCCTTAGGCGGCGGGTCTCCTCGTCGGCCTGTCGGAAGTCACCTACGGCAAGATCCCGACGGAGGCCGTCGACGAAGCAGCGACGGAGACAGAGGATGCAGTTGCCGTCTTTGACGAGAGAAGAAATGTCCGGGTGGAGGAGGAGATACAAGTGGGTGGGTTTGCTTGTGGGAGTTGTCGGAACGTGGCCTCGTCTGCCTGTCGGAACTCGCGGCGCCGGTGTGGATGCGGAGGACGTCGACGGAGCTCGAGGGAGGTCGAGGAGGTCGAGAGAAAATTTGGTGTGCTCACTCGTGCGTTTGAGAAAGGGGATATGGGTTTTGTTTCTCAATTTTCAATCCAACCGTTCAATTTCCAATCAAACGGCCATAATTATTTGACCGGATCAGTCAGCCACTTTATGTGTGCCGGACTTAAGACCAATCATATATATATATATATATATATATATTAAAAATCCATGAAATATTTTGAAATTCACCACCCAGAGCACAGTCATTCTCCAGAAATCAGCCCCACAAACGAGTAAACGAACCTCACACATTCCACCACCAACTGCCATCTCCCCATCTCTCTCTCTCTCTCTCTCTCTCTCTCTCTCTCTCTCTCTCTCTCCCCCTCTCTCTTCCCAAATAATTTTCTACGCTTATTCATCAGCGTTAAGAGAGAGAGATAGAAGAATGTGAGACTCACGACGGAAGAAGAAATGCGCCGCCGTCGATTTCGACCACCTCTCCTCTGAAGGCGGCAGCAAGCTCAAGATGCTTATCAGCTACGTCGATAATCTCCCCACCGGGTAAAAAGCATCTCAGTTTCCTTTTCCTCGATCTTTTTATCATTATTTTTATTTGATTTATGGTTTTTGATTTAAGAAGGAAACTTTTTTAACCAAAGACTCGTAATTGAGTAATTGACTCCTTTTCCGCTGGAGATTTATGATGAAAAATTTGTTAATTTTAGAAATTGACCGTAATTTTAGTCTTTTTCATACTGGATATTGGTAGTGGATATGTTATTTCTCATTTCTTATTGCGTATTTCTCTGTATGTTTCCCTTTCTTATCTTTTGGTGATGTCGCCTTTTGTTCCTTGTACGGTTCCTTTTCTTTGTCATTATTTTGCTGGCCGCAGTCGTATATCTTTTAATTTGATGTTTGATCCTTGAGTCTTGATCTATATAATTTGATGTTTGTTATTATTGCATAGTTCGCTAGTTCTGCATCTATGCTTTATGGTTTGGTTAACAGAGTTGTGGGGTTTGGAGGTAGTGTGCTAGAATTGCATCATGACATGCTTCACTCTTACAAAATTTGGGTGTTTTGATCATAATGAATGCAACTGAAATTGTCTAGATGCTTTACATTATTTCTGCCAAGTCTAGAGTGCAAAGGTAGAATTTTTTAAATTTGAAAAGCAAATGAGGATGACTCTAAATTTCAAGGCACATGTGACAATAATTCAATTTTTTAATAAAGTCCCTTTAATTAATTCTTATGATGTCATAGAACACGTCACTTGTCTTGTGTTCGGTTCTTTTATTTATTTTTTTTGTTTGTTCTAATGCTTAATTTTAATGGATATTTCTCTGCTAACGGGAGAAGTAAAAACCGAAGAGAAAGACAGAGATAGGTAGAGACAGACCTATGAGGATAAACTTGAGCTTGTAACTGCAATGGTAGCTCCCATAAGTATTCACACAAGTGCCCCATGGCCCACAGTGCAGGTTATATTCTCGGCATTCATTGATATCTAGCAGGTAAAAACCACGAAGACACCAAAAAGTTAATATAAACATTAAAGTGAATAACTATAAATTAACGTGTTTAAGCAATATTATAAATACCAAGTTAGCCTTGAATTTTAAACAATTAGAACTTGTCTCACGTTTTTATACCACTCCATCGTAATATAATATAACAAGCACAATAAAATTTTGTTTCAAACACCATACATATAATATGTTGGTCAAAAGAATGCCACTTGTCCATATATGTTGTATATACAGTTCAATTCACAAATTAATGCTAATAAAATGACATTGTAAGCTGGCATGCATCACTGGAATAACATTAATTTCTATACTAAAACAAATACTTACCTTAGAACAAAACACATAATTACAGATGACTAAGCTCATCATAGCAAGTTAAATTGCATTCGAGGTTTACCTTGACTGCATCCATCATTAAGATACGGATTTCCCAACAATCCGTCGCATCCACAATCTAGACCAGATCCATAATTGTCGCAGTAGTGGAAGGGGTCTCTGCCGAATGACATATTTCTATTGAATACGTTGAAATCTGTGTAATTTACATACCAGGTTATATTGAGAGGAACATAGTCCATACTACGGATTCTCGTAATATTTGTATCGTTATTATGCCAATAATTATTGTCTACCAAGAAAGCGAATTTGCAATCTCTCCCATATGGATCATGATCAGCTACAGAAGGGGTGCTACTATTTTCGAACGTGATTTCGAAGGCTTCAAAAGTACCAGCTGCTGGAATGGAGGTTTCGCAATAAGTTTTGCTAGTTGAATTGGTACTACTATCATTTGGTGAGCAGATCGACGGGCACTGTGTCTGAGAGGTTGTGTTGCCTGAACTTGAATTTACTTTGGCGAGGACGCCACAACTCACTGTGACGAAGGTGCTATACGGAGACAAGTGAAAAGGCATTCCCGCTAAATTTAACGCTTTTGCGGCATTTTTGCCTCTGCAATTGAAGAAACTTATCGGGTTTTTAACCTGAAATTGATGTCTGCCGCTGTAAATTTCTGAATTAACGGTGTAAAAATCTGAAATATGGAGCACCTCCCATTGGGTGTGATGGAGGAAAGGCCTATGAGGGATGGTAGATTTGTTGCAGGATATTTCAAACCACTTGTCAATGGAACAATTCAATCCGATTCCAAAAGGAAATGGGATGTGCACGTTTCCGCAACGCTGTTCGCAACCAGGCTTCGAAATATTCATTGCTGCTTCTGATGCCGATAATACAATATTTGGTACACCCAGCGTGCAAGTTAGGACAGTAACTAGCAACTGTAAGACGACCATTCTTCTCATGTATATCTTCCAAGTCCCTAGTGTAGAATGTCCATATTTGTCGTCACTAATTGATATAGATCACAGAAGCAAATATAGCTCATCTAACTTCATATTGTAAAAGAAGAAAATGAAAGTTAAAACCAAGATAACCTTTAATGGACGAAAAGTAAGCAACTCGCAAAATAAAGACAGTTGCAAAGAAGTAAAAAGAAAAATGTTTGGGATTGCCACTGCGTACTAAATACTACAACATGCGACACCCCATGCTATAGAATCCGCTTCATTTTAGTATGTACACTATATATACTTAAACACCATATATGTTTGGCCATTAATAAAAGTAAACCAAAAGAGTTAGAAAGAGATTATGCTTTTTGTCTGCTTTGAAAAACATAAAACAGCTTTCAAAAAACTCAAGGATAAAATTTATATTTACGTAAAACTATTTTCTCCCTCAAAACAGCTTTTAAAAAAATCAAAAAATGGTTTAAAAAAAGTGTTTGCTGGTTTATTTTTGTTTATTACTAGTTGTACTCTACATGTGATGCACGTGAAGTGTAATACGTGTGTTAATTTTAATTACCAAGTTATAATTAAAAGCATATGAAATCTGAATATAAAATTTTTTTAAAAAAAGGACTAGCAAAGAAAAAATAAAATTTTAGGGGAAGAAGCAAAAAAAAAAAAAAAAAAAAAAGAGTAAAAAAATGTCTAAAATGAAGAAATAAATAAATTTTAAGGTAAAAGGGACTAAAACGAAAAAAAAAAAAAAAAAGTTTAAAGGCAAAAATAGAAAAGGTATAAAAAAGGATAAAAATAAAAGGTAAATAATAGGTGCAAATATTTGACACATGAGACCATAATCTGACATATATAAGTCCGCAAGAGACAGATAATACGATATTTATAGACTAAAAATAGTTTTAAAATAGTTATACTTAGTACTTGATATAATTATAAATCAAAATGCTCCAAATCAAATTCAAGCACAAAGTCAAGATAATATGTGAAATAATACGTTAATAAAAATTTTGTGGAACTGAGGGAATATTTCATATTAATTAACTATAAAACTGTAATTTAACTTTTATTTATAATTCATCGTTTTCTTATACGAGAGAAATGTTTGAATGTGCAAGTAAGAGATAATGTGTACTTACCAGCTGAATGGATGTTCTGTGTCTGTTTGTGTTGTTAGGCAAATCCAAATAGAGCTTAATCTTGACTAAAAAAGTAAGCAATTAAAAAAGAAGAACAAGGATTTCCAAATGAAGATGTTTGTGATGTCTTACCACAAATGCATTAATCATTGTTTTGTGGATCAACTCAAAAATATTTTCACTCGAGACAAAAGAAAGCGATATGATAAGAATAGTCGCTTGCTGAAATTAAATGATCGATATATCTAGTGAACTTAAATTTTGAGTGGTTGTGAAGCTGCAGAAGGAGAAGTCATTTCAAAAGGACCACACCTAAATGTTTAAGTCAAAATGACCACAATACGGCATTGCATTGTTGTACTACCCCACACTAAAACGACATAGAGGAGACGCCCCTTTTAGAAGATGCCACCTGTGGTGGCTAACTTTTCACTTTCTTTTTTTTTTCTTTTTTTTTCTCTTTTTTTGGATGTATTGGCTACTTTTTCAAACTCAACACATTTTAGATATGTTTGTTTCACAACTCAAGTTAAAAATTTAAGTTGTATATGTAAAAAAAATATTATATTAAAAACTTAAATTTAAATTTTTGTGAAAAAACACCATAATAGTAAAATTTAAGTTGTGAAAGAACAAAAACTTTACTTTTATCTAAAAAAATGATGATCGTTTTTAATCTAATCTAATTTAACAATAAAAAGCCACGGGCTCTTGTAATGATATTTTTTCTTAAAATTGTCGCATGGTGATTTCTTTTTTTCTCATTCTTCTTGTTTTTCCTCTTCTTTACCCTTTTATCTTCGTTTTTCTTATCCTCTAAATGTTTTGCTTTTTATTTTTTTGTTTTGTGAATTTCTTTTACAGTTTATTTCAATTTTATAAAAATAATTCTCTCTTTACTTTATTTTTTATGAAAGTAATTCATTTTGCATGTGCTTCTATTTAATTTTTTTTTGTCTCAAAATTGGTGGTGTTGTGGAGTTTAGGCAGATAATTAACAACTAATTATGAGCCAATATAATAGATAAATTAAAATAGATAAATTAAACTGACTAGTCATACCATTGATTCATAATTATAAGCCAATATCCGTAATAATTAGAAAAAAATAATAAAACAAAAATTAACGTCTTTATCAATTAGGGGTATTCATCGTTTTTGTTGTAAATGAAAGTCAATAAGTCAATAAGAAAAATTTCTTTTTCCATCTTTGGCTGTATCGGGTATTGAAACTTCTCCAACAGACCTGCGTTTATTTATTTATTTTTCATTAATATTTTTCGTAGACTTGGAGTAGCAGATAAATTTTCATTAGTACTCTGGAGGTTGTCCCGTTTCAATCATTGATAAGGAAATATATAGTTGATAGCCGCCCTAATTGAACTTTAAAGTGTTATTTGTCCTCCTTGTCCAAGAATTCTATCAGCATTAAAGTTGTCTGTAGCCTTCTTCAAGTGCTTTGATGTAATAAATATCTTGAATTATCTAAGCCTTGATCGGCAGAGAATTAAAACGTTTTTCACCCACTAACTTTCAAATTGCAAGCCTAATAGTTAGGTATTTTTATTAGTCGGCAACAGTGGACATAACATAGTATTTAGGTGAATCACTATAAATTCCGGTGTTCTTTTTCACTTTTTAGCTCTAGATTATACTCTTAACTCCACGTATTAGCATCAAAGATTCATCATCACCCCGTTGATGAATTTTTACCATCGATAATCGGGGTTTAATAAAGTATTAGTGGATAAAACATGAAAAATATGCTTTTTATCACGAGTTATAGATTTATGAACCTACGTGTTTTGCTAGCGTGATAATTATATTATAGTAAGTCTTATGTTCTCTTCTCGCTTCTTCTCACTCTTATATGTCTCTGGACTCTCGTCTTTCTTTCCTCTACGTGTTTCTCTTTACTCTGGAAACTCTCTCTCTCCTCATTGTTCTTCTCTCTCCCCCCACCTAGTCTCTTTGTTGCAGAGAAAAATTGAACATGTTCTTTTTTTTTTCGTTTTTGAAGTACGGACGTAGGGATTTGGACTTGGGGTTGTAAAAAATTACTAATATACAATAAAAAATTAAATTAATTTTTTTATAAAAAATACTATAATAATAAAACTTGAGTTGTAAAAAAACACAAACTTTACTTTTATCTAAAAAAATGGCGATCTTCTTTAATCTAATCTAATTTAACAATAAAAAGTCACGGACACTTATAATGATACTTTTTCTTAAAATTGTCACATGGAGACCTCTAATTGTTTTGCTTTTTATTTTTTTTGTTTTGTGAATTTATTTTACAGTTTACTTCAATTTTTTTAAAAAAATAATTCTCTCTTACTTTATTTTTATAAAAGTAATTCATTTTGCATGTGTTTTTATTTAAATTTTTTTTGTCTCAACATTGGTGGTGTTGTGGGGTTTGGGCACATAATTTTGAACCATTTGTCGACGTAACAGCCAGCTCCTATTCCGGACGAGTATGGGGTTTTTACATTGCCATACTGTGATTTGCAGCCATGTTTATCTATCTGCAGTCCTGATGATGATGATGATGATGATGATGCTAATGATGCCGTGGTCATTTGGAAGAAAAGAAGAACGACGTGAAGTAGTAAGGGAATCAAGATGCCTCCCCTTTTTTTTGGAAATCATCCCCTTGAAAATAAATAATAATAATAATAAAAGTGGCAAGACCTCAATTGACAACGATGTTGATTTTTCATACAATTGGAAATTAACATGCAACCATCGCTGATGAGCCATTTATTATATATGGCCACGAGTAGTTATATATATAATGCTAGTTGTTTTTAATTAGTACATAAAGAAAAAGGCCATGTATAGTTATTTTAAAAAATTTTAACTTAAATTTACTTTTAAAAAAACGTTTAAAGTCAAAAATTTTCGTATGTAAAAACTAATTAACAACTTGTCTCAACGGATTAAAATTGATAAATTAAACTGACTACTCATACCATTGATTCATAATTATAAGTCAATATCCGTAATAATTAGAAAAAAATAATAAAACAAAAATTAACGTCTTTATCAATTAGGGGTATTCATCGTTTTTGTTGTAAATGAAAGTCAATAAGTCAATAAGAAAAATTTCTTTTTCCATCTTTGGCTGTATCGGGTATTGAAACTTCTCCAACAGACCTGCGTTTATTTATTTATTTTTCATTAATATTTTTCGTAGACTTGGAGTAGCAGATAAATTTTCATTAGTACTCTGGAGGTTGTCCCGTTTCAATCATTGATAAGGAAATATATAGTTGATAGCCGCCCTAATTGAACTTTAAAGTGTTCTTTGGCCTCCTTGTCCAAGAATTCTATCAGCATTAAAGTTGTCTGTAGCCTTCTTCAAGTGCTTTGATGTAATAAATATCTTGAATTATCTAAGCCTTGATCGGCAGAGAATTAAAACGTTTTTCACCCACTAACTTTCAAATTGCAAGCCTAATTATATATAAAATTATAAATTGTTGCAAAAGAAAGAGCTATAATTGTTTGCTACTAATTAAGAGAGGCACCTCCTTCAAACTAGTACTAATTAGAAGTTTGCAACATTCTTTGTTAATTTGAAGGGACTCGAATTCACTAAGAATCGAAAGATGCTATCACATGCAAACTCTTTCCTCTAAGCCTCAAAGGCTCGACCCTTAAGGGTTCTGTCAACTCCCACTTTCATACAAAAAAATAGGAAACAATCTATGGAGTCTCATTAGATATAAATACAAGTCATTCAGGCATTATCAGACACCAATGTTTTCTCACTCAAGCCCTCATGCTCACTTCCAGCATATTTCCCTTATTTTCACTATATTTTTCTGCATTTTCCCTTCTCTCTTATCTCATTCTTCTCTCATTGACTCATTGTAGTGCTTTTTAACATCCATAGTGAAAAAACTTGTGTACAACATAGGAGGTAGCTCTCATTAACTAGAAAACCTCTATAAATTGTTGTGTCTTTTTCACTGCTTTATGTTATTTCATATTTACTAACTCTTTCGTAGTTATGACGGGTCATTTACACTAATTGATGACTCTTAACTCAGCCATCCATCAATTACACTAATTGATGACAGGTCATTATCTGTAAAGAAATAAGAAAAACCAATATAAAAAGGGCATATTTATCAATTGGGGCTTTTATTATTTTTGTTTTCAATACAAATGACTAATTGTCTGGAAGAACAAAACCTTTTCTATATGCACATGACTAATACTGCGGAACTTCAAAACCTTTGTGTGTGTGTGTGTGTGTGTGTGTGTGTGTGTGTGTGTGTGTGTGTGTGTGTGTGTGTGTGTGTGAATATATAGACTTGGAAAATAGCGGACGAATTGGAGGTTGTCCTGTCTAAATCATTGAAGAAGAAACATGCAGTAGATTACCGCCAACCTTATCATAAGTTATAACTTTGGCATTTCTATCTATGAAACGCTATTAATAGATTTATGTTTAATTTTGATTTGAATCACATTTTGATTTATTTGTTTTGTTATGACAAATTTTGTAAATTCTCTTTGAACTTTGTTACTTATATTAATGTACCCTCTGAATTTTAAAATATGTATGTTGTGTCTCCCAACTATGACATGTCTCTAAGTTTTCCCATCCATCTGATTCTGTCAAGTTTTTTTAACGAAAATGCTTATAAATTCCCCTGAACTTTGTAACTTGGGTCGATATGCGCTTTGTACTTTAAAATGCACATGTTTTGCTCCTTGAACAACGATATGTCTCCAACTTTTACCCTTTCATCTTGATTCTATCAATTGTCTGAGTGAAAATGTTGATATGACCATTAAATTACTGATTGGGTATGATTTTTGCAGTTTTTGAATGTCTTTCCCATTACATTAGTTAGACACTAATTCTCAAAACCATTAGAAGCAATAAAGACAGGAAAATGACGAGCAAATCTATACAAGTTAATGGTTTTGTTAATTTTTTGGTATTCTTTTTCTTTTTCCTTTTTCGTTAGAATGGGTTTATTAAATTAATAAATTCCTTAATGTAGAGGATAGATTATTCGTTGAATTTCTATTACGTGTTTTTTTTTTTATGGAGAAGCTTTTTTTTTTTTGTATGGTTTGTTAAGTTCATGGGGTTCTAAGGCTTGTCTTGAATTCTCTGAAAAAAAAATGACCTGCACTCATTTAGATTTCGAAACGCTATGTGTGTGTGTGTATGAGTTTTAATGGTTACGTTTCCATCAGTGGTTACTATCAAATTTAGAAATCTAATGACGTACCGTGATAAAAATTCAATATCAATAATTGTTATAAATTTTTTTAGTCAACTATTCAATTTATTACGATTGTTGGATCAATATCTTTAGTTCGGGGGGCACAATTTGCACATTTTAAAGTTTAAGAAGCATGTTGACACAAGTGACCAAGTTTAGAGAAAATTTATAAAATTTGTCCCACTTTTTTCAAAGGTTGATTTAGTTTTGGTTGAAGAACTATGAACACTGATTTTTTGTTCTTGATTGAAGAACTAGTTTTTTTTGGAAGAAATTGAAGAACTAATTCAGTTTTGATTAATCGGCCTCAAGGTAGGCCATGATTGAAGTCTCGTGAAACGGTGTTTGCAAAAACCCAAACCTCAAGGTAGGCCATGGTTTTGGTTTTCTTCCTTTAGAAAACCGCAAAATTTCTCTCACTCTAACCCTATGCGTCGGCCAAGATAAATTGAAGTGTTCTTCGACCTCCACTTATAGAGAAATGGATAAATTAATTGATTTTTATACATTTGTTACAACTTTTGAAGGAAAAAAACATAATTTGAATAACGGTGTTGGCAACCTCTATGTTGACCCTCGCCATGTTGCCGCCCACATGCACATACCTCCACGCAGCCACCACCTCTCTTGATAGGGCCTAAGACTTTTTCATTGTTGATAGGGCCTAAGACTATTGGAAATTAACATGCAACTATCGCAGATGAGTCATAAGACAAAAATTTTCATATGTAAGAACTAATTAACAACTCGTCCCAATGGCTTAAAATAGATAAATTAAACTGAACACTCACGCCATTGATTCATAATTATAAGTCAATATCCGTAGTAATTAGAAAAAAAAAATAATAAAACAAAAATTAACATCTTGATCAATTAGGTGTATTCATCGCTTTTGTAGTAAATGAAAGTCAATAAGTCAATAAGAATATTTTCATTTTCTCTCTTTGGCTCCACAAAAGACCTGCGTTTATTTATTTATTTTTCCCCGTAGACTTGGACAGTTGGACAGGCAGAAGAATTTTCATTAGTACCCATCTCAATCTTTGATAAAGAAATATATAGTACATAGCCACCCTAATTGACCTAGTAAAATGAATCCAAGTTGTTGTTTCTCCTTTCCACGTAAATTCACAGGGGGGCCGGTGCACTCAATCCAGTTATAAACCGTTCCAATTTGGCCTCCTTTTCCAAGAATCCAATATATATATATATATATATATATATATTAATATATATAAGCACTAAAGTTGTCTGTAGCCTTTTTCAACTGCTTTGATGTAATAAATATCTTGAATTATTTAGCCTTCATCGGCAAAGATTAAAACGCTTTTCACCCACTAGCTTCAAATTGCAAGCCTAATTTTATACAAAATTATAAATTGTTGCAAAAGAAAAGGGTATAATTGTTTTCTAATGATTAAGAGAGGCACCTCCCTCAAACTAGTACAAATTAGAAGTGTAGCAACATTCTTTGTTAATGTGAAGGGACTCGAATCCTAAGAATCGAAAGATGCTATCACGCAAACTCTTTTCTCAAAGCCTCATAGGCTCAACCCTTAAGTGGTTTTGTCAACTCCATCGAAAAAAAAGAAATAATATGTGAGCCTCGTTAACTATAAATAAAAAAAAAAGAAATAACATGTGAGCCTCATCAACTATAAATACAACACATTCAGACATTATCAGATATCAATGTTTTTTTACTCAAGCCCTCATGCTCACTTCCAACATATTTCCTTTACTTTCTCCATATTTTCCAGCATCTCCCCTTCTTTCTTATCTCATTCTTCTCTCATTCACTTATTGTAATGCTTTTCAGCATTCATTCATAGTGAAAAAGTCGAAGCCCAACAGAGGACGTAACTCTAATTAACGAACGAATCTCTATAAATTGTTGTCTTTTTCACTGCTTTATGTTATTTCATGTTTACTAAGGCTTTCGTAGTTGTGGCGGGTCAATCACTCTAATTGACGACGCTTAACTTGGCCATTAGTCTTTAATTTCATCAATGGTAGATTTTATCCTATACAATGATGATAATAATGAGGGCGTGGTTATGTGACCGGAAAGAAGAATGATGTGAAGTAAAAACTCATGTATTGATTAAACTCATATGCAAATCAAAATAAGTCATTATCGGTAAACAAATAACAAAAAGCCAACATAATAACAGACATATTTATCAATTGGGGCTTTTATTATTTTTGTTTTCAGTACAAGTGACTAATTGTCTGGACGAACAAAACTATTTCTACAGGCACATTGCTAATGCTGGGGAACTTTAGAGACCTACACAGTTTAAATAAGCCTAAAGAAACAAGATATGTATTATAATTTGCATCTTTTGCTTGGGTCCAGTAGGTTTTTTTTTTTTTTTTTGGTAAAGAGACTTGGAAACTAGCGGATGAATTGGAGGTTGTCCCGTCTGAATCATTGATGAAGAAAGATAACCGCCAACCTTTTCGAAAGTTAAAACTTTGGTATTTCTATATATGAAATGCCTCTCTCTTTTTTTTTTTGGGTTTTTTTTATTATAGTTTTAATCACATATCGGTCTCATGACTGCTTTATAAAGGATATTCATTGGTACCGGTTATGTCTATTTTACCAAATTTGTTGCAATAAATTTAAGAATCATGTGAAATAGAAAAAGAAACATGCAATTTGGTATCTCAGTTCGGCGACCACCTACTCTGTAGGGTTACGCCCAGATGATGAATAATCAACTAGGTAAATAATGTTACAACTCAAATGGACTTAATCACCCCAAGACTCCCTCTCTAAGTATGACGCTATGAACTTGCAACTACCCAATAGACTCACTCAGCGAGCTCCCCTCGACTTCAAAACTGGACAGCGAACTCCTTTCGGCTGGCAGTGCGCTCTCTCCTGAAAGCATCAAATTCTTCTCTCGAAGAATGTTGGTTAAACTCCCTTCAACACTTCAAATCGTCTTCTTCCGAAGACTACAAATTCTTCTTTTGAAGAACATAAAAAAACAAATGCTCACAAAATGATATAACTCAATAAAATTCTGAAATTTAAAACGTGTGTAGAAAATAAGCTAGAAACTTTAGTAAATAGCCAATCACAACAGTTGTCAAAATGTCTTCAATGTAAGCCGTTGTACTCAACTTGTTGCAACAATTTTTGCAACACTGCTGTCAGAACTGATATGAAAATCAATCACATATATTCTTGAACTCTTCCCATAAGCAGCACATGAACATGGACGTGTTCCTTAGAAGCAAGAGATCCGTCCAGCTAGTTGAATCCTATCAATCAACAATTTTTTAAACTTGAAACAAATGTTGACTTCATAAAGGAGGACTTGTACAGTTTCCAAACAAGGCAGATTCTTTCCAAAAGAGTTCTTAAGCACATCACAATCCAACCAATCAGATTATCACACCCAAAATAATGCCAATCACACAATCAATCAACAAATCTATAAATCAAAATAAAGTGGACAATCGAATCACCATAGTTGACTCATCAAAATAGAAAATCATATTTCAACACAATTCAAAATCTCTTCAATAAGGAAATCTGTAGCAAGTTAATCACAATATTGCCTAACAATCCAAATTTGCAAACATGCCAAAATAATATCAATTTAAAAACATTCCAAATTTGGCATTGTTTTGGCAAAATATCAAATAAGCAAATTGTTTCAATGAAGCACAACCAAGATAAATGACACAACTCCCTCTGAATCACAAAACTTATCTCCCCCTTTTTGACAAAATAAAAACAAAGAAAAAATAACAAAAAAAAGGACTTCCAACATCTGTTATTGCAGAACATGTTGCAACATCTGGAGTAACACTATCTTGTCAATCATCTTTGAATTCATTGCCTTTTGCAGCTTGGTCCACTCGAGTCTTCTCTACATCTAGCTCCTCTTGAATGTATCATTCTCTATATCTCGTTCCCCCTATTTTCATGGTGTAATGCTTTCTTTAAAGAATCAAGACATTTAGGTGTTGCTTATTTCAGTTCAACATAATTCAAAGTAACGAAATCAGATTTCCTTACCCAAATTTTTTGAACTATATTTCTTTTCAAATCATTCTTAATTTTCAGTGAAGTTCTTGGTTTGGGGAATATGTAGGTTTAATTATCAGACCTCTTTTTAAAACATTTATGTACTCATAACACCGAGGCCTAATATGTCCATGCACATTACAATAATGATAAATTGGAGCAAATTTGTTTGTTGCTCTTTTTGTTACAACATATTTTGAAACACATTTCTTACCCAAATTTACCTGAGACCTTTGAGAAGGCTTAATCACAAAATGGGTGGATGCCTTCACGAAAGTGGTCTTTCCTAAGGTTTCTTGTCCTTTGTAGCCAAGACCCGAATGATCACTACCTAATTTTTTTTGGGCAAATAAGTGATCCAATTTGGTCGTGCCTGTGTTGAGCATCCTTAAATTTTTCTGGGTCTGCTCCAATTTGAATATGATCTTAGCAAGCTTATTATGGTTCTTTGTAGCCAAAACTTCATAATTTATTGCTGCCCTTTTTAATTCTTCTTTTTCTTTTTTAAGGGTTGCAACTTCCTCTTCAAGTGACTTATTAAGTTTGCATACTATAAGCCATTTGTTGTACATCTTCTTGTAGATCTTCTGTATCTTGTTGAGACTCAAGTTTTCATCATCACTTTCAGCATCAAAATCAATCTCAAAATCTGTATCATCAGAACAACTTCTAGATACTGTTGCAGTTTTTGTTGCAACAGATTTTGAAACAATAACATTAGAATTCAGTAATTTATGTCCTAGGAGACCAGTTCTTACTGTAAATGCCACGTAATTGCTGGTATGCTCTTCTCCATCATCATCACACCAAGTCAAAGACATGACCTTATTTTTCTTCTTTATCGTATTCGCATACTCGGTTTGAATATGGACATAACCTTCGCATTCTCGACATATTAAATTGTTTTGTTCCTCATGAAAGCCATTCCACAAAAAATAAGCAGTACACCAGGATGTCACTGATTGGTGCATGAAAATGCACCATAAATACTGCTTTTGATTTATATAATATTAAAATATTTAAGCTTTAATTAAGCAATTCCATTATTTTTATTCATAATATTTTAATTGGAATTTGTCTAGTTTTTACTTAATTATTTACAGATGAAAGCAGTGTAAAAGGCTACACAAGAAGAATCCATGAAAGTCATATTTTTAAGCCTTTCAGCCGAGGTACACGTGAGAGCCGCGTCAGCCGAGCCGAGCCGCAGCAAGCTGAGCCAAGCCACTATCTCTCTCCGCATGGGCCCCAGCTCTCCAGCCTTCCCCACTCCACGCTGCGCGCGTCACCGGCATGCAAGAATCCAGGGAGCGTGTCCCGTGCACGCTCGCCATCTAGCGCGTTCCAACGCGTTCCTCGCGTGGGTCCCTCACCTGCGCTGCCAGACCTGCGGCTTCCTCAGCGTGCGCCAGCTGTCCGAGGCGGGTCCCACACAGCTGTCTCCACTCTGACCGCGCCAGCACAGCCAACCACTCCGAACGTGACACGTGGTGAGTTTACTCTTTTCCTCCAATCGTTACGCGACACGTGTCCCCCTTGAGCTGAATCTGAATTTCTTCCTAAAAATCTGAGCGATTTCTTCCCAAATTGAATATATGATTCCTCCTAATTTATGTGTAATTTTATTTTGTTTCCTTTTCCTTTGTAATTTTCTATTTTTACTATTCGTTTCCTTATTTGACAGGCAACCTCTAAACACTATAAATAAGAGGGTTTGCCTAAGGTTTCAGGAGCTTTTGATTATTCAGTTTTCTGTCGTCTTGCTGTCAGTCTCATATTTTCTCTCTAGAACTTGTGAGAATGTTTTGCAAGATAGGCTAGAGTTTTCTTGGTGAGGTTAGAGATGAACTTCTGTTGAGTGACCCAATTCGGGGTTTTGATTCGTTATGCTGTAAAGTTCAACATCTGAATGAATTAAATCTCATCTATTTTTCTATCACTTTTCAAAATATTGTGTGCTAATTTTTATATAAGTTCAGTCATGCTTTTCTTATGTAATTCTGTCATGCAATGTTTTGTTATTCAAATTATTTTACAAATTGTCTTTTACTACGATATTGTCATATTGATATATTGTCGATTTTAGATAACTTGTAATAATAATATTTCCGGAGTCAACATAGAGATTTAATCTATTCAGTTCTTTTATTTTGTGAATAAAAATTGGAATTGGTGAACGAAACATTAGGGATTCTCGACACCTTACCGTTTTTATTATTGAATTTTCTTCATACAGATTTTCTCCTTTTATTATATTTGCAACAAAAATCTCAAAAACTATTCTTTTTCTTTAATTCACTTTTCTCTAACGCTCTTATTCTGTTAGTCATTCTTGTTATTTTGTTATCTTTCTGTGGATACGACCGCCCTTCTGTGCTACAATTGACCGCTTGTGAACATCACTTTTGGGCGTTAATCAAATTTTGGCGCCGTTGCCGGGGAGATGCTTCTAGCAAAATTGATCAGTAGATTTTGAGCCAAAGAGGTAAGTACATTTTTTTTATTTTATTATTATTATTATTATTATTATTTTTGTCTGCGTAATCTGTTTCTTAACTCAAAAAAAGAAAAAAAAAATCTTTGGATTCCGTGTCTATTCACGGAAGTGTTGCGGCTGATTTAATTTGACATTCATTATTATTATATTATATTTTATATGTATATATATATATATATAGTTTGTTGTTTAGCGTCTTTAGTTTCTTAAAACCAAAAAAAAAAAGTTCCTTTTATCATTTTTTTTTATTTCCGTGGAATTAATTGTGATTTGATTTTGTAATCTTTAATTTTTGGTAAATTAGGATTTTATTTTGTTTCCTCATTTATATATTTCAATTATTGCCTAATTTAATTTTTCCTTTTATAGTTTCATTAATTAAGATGGTAATTAATTGACTAATTTAGATTCCTAATCTAGGATTTAGGCTTTGACTTTAGGAATAGTTTCCATTGATTAGATTACATTTCATAATTTACTCAATAAAATTTAATAATTGATTTTGAGAATAATTGTGTGGTTACGTGGAAAGTAGAATCTGAGGGAGTTCTGTCTAGGAAAGTTGGTACTTAAGCGGGCCTCGCCCCACCAATCTTTCCTGGGAACGTTGCTCTGTCTAGGAGACTATTCATTGAGCCAAGAGCTATAGTCTTTCCTGGGAGCACTCTCGGTGGTTACAATTTACGTTACTATATAATTATTTTCTTTTTGATTAAAAAAAATAAACAAAAAAAAAACAAAAAAAAATTAAAAAAAGCTGCTTAGGGTGAATGCATCGGTATAGAGACGAACTAGGGAGATTTGCTCAACGTCCAGATTTAGAAACCCCTAGTGAAATTCTCTCAGACTCATCTTCTATGTCTCCGTCTTTACACTCGTCGTTGGAATTCGCATTTCAAAATCTATTCGCAATGGCACAACATGAGGAAGTTCACAACAGGACGTTGCAAGATTACCTGCATCCA
The DNA here is from genome assembly GCA_029231665.1 of Morus indica. Classification (NCBI taxonomy): domain Eukaryota; kingdom Viridiplantae; phylum Streptophyta; class Magnoliopsida; order Rosales; family Moraceae; genus Morus; species Morus indica. The sequence continues at coordinate 16,877,954 of JACAGA010000012.1, read as the reverse complement.
ATGCGTACGGCCACCCCATCATGCATTTTTTTAGCAACCTAAACTACGGGAATAAAAAAAAATGAAGAACGTGAAATAACAAAGAAAGGAAGGAATACAGCAACAGAGGTTTTTTTTTTTTTTAATATATATATATATATATATATAGCCTAACAATCAATCACGCAAACCAAAGGAGGTTTTTTTTTCCTTTTTTTTTTTGAAATAAATGATAAGAAAGAGAGGAAGAAACAGATTACGCAGACCAAAAAAAAAAGAAACAAATAAAATAAAATAAAATAAAAAGAAGAAAAAAAAAAAGAAGTAATATATTTTTCTATGCATTTTTTTGGCTCTTTGTTCGTTTATGTAAATTTTTGTTTGACCCAAATGAAATCCTAAAAGCTGGTTTGTGGTAAGAATGGTGGAATGTTCTAGTAGTTGATTAACCTATCTTTTGGTCAATGTTCGTTTGACTGTTTGTCCTAAATTTGACCTTCCTCACACTGAGCGTTGATTGTTTCATTTCCAACTCCATGAGAGAAAACCTTTGCACACAAATATTCTTTACACCTGTGAGATCAATGGAGTTGAGACTTCTATTTGGTGAATTTTTCAAAGCTGCATGTGTTATGGTCAGTGGTAAGAAGGTTATGGTTTGGAGCACACACACACTACTCTGGAGTTATGACTGAAATAATCTCGATAGTATCTTTTGACTTTTTGCTACCAGTTTGTTTGAAATACTCAGGTGACTAAGCGAGTTGAGACATAGATTTTCTTTGTGACATGATTTCTCTTGCGCTTGGATTGCTAAAGACTAGCAATAAGCTGGTTGGGGGTTGTGATTGGTGCATGAAAATGCACCATAAATACTGCTTTTGATTTATATAATATTAAAATATTTAAGCTTTAATTAAGCAATTCCATTATTTTTATTCATAATATTTTAATTGGAATTTGTCTAGTTTTTGCTTAATTATTTACAGATGAAAGCAGTGTAAAAGGCTACACAAGAAGAATCCATGAAAGTCATATTTTTAAGCCTTTCAGCCGAGCCACACATGAGAGCCGCGTCAGCCGAGCCGAGTCGCAGCAAGCTGAGCCAAGCCACTATCTCTCTCTGCGTGGGCCCCAGCTCTCCAGCCTTCCCCACTCCAAGTTGCGTGCGTCACCGGCATGCAAGAATCCAGGGAGCGCGTCCCGTACACGCTCGCCATCCAGCGCGTTCCAACGCGTTCCTCGCGTGGGTCCCTCACCTGCGCTGCCAGACCTGCGGCTTCCTCAGCGTGCGCCAGCTGTCCGAGGCGGGTCCCACACAGCTGTCTCCACTCTGACCGCGCCAGCACAGCCAACCACTCCGAACGTGACACGTGGCGAGTTGACTCTTTTCCTCCAATCGTTACGCGACACGTGTCCCCCTCGAGCTGAATCCGAATTTCTTCCTAAAAATCTGAGCGATTTCTTCCCAAATTGAATATATGATTCCTCCTAATTTATGTGTAATTTTATTTTGTTTCCTTTTCCTTTGTAATTTTCTATTTTTACTATTTGTTTCCTTATTTGACAGGCAACCTCTAAACACTATAAATAAGAAGGTTTGCCTAAGGTTTCAGGAGCTTTTGATTATTCAGTTTTCTGTCGTCTTGCTGTCAGTCTCATATTTTCTCTCTAGAACTTGTGAGAATGTTTTACAAGATAGGCTAGAGTTTTCTTGGTGAGGTTAGAGATGAACTTCTGTTGAGTGACCCAATTCGGGGTTTTGATTCCTTATGCTGTAAAGTTCAACATCTGAATGAATTAAATCTCATCTATTTTTCTATCACTTTTCAAAATATTGTGTGCTAATTTTTATATAAGTTCAGTCACGCTTTTCTTATGTAATTCTGTCATGCAATGTTTTGTTATTCAAATTATTTTACAAATTGTCTTTTACTGCAATATTGTCAGATTGATATATTGTCGATTTTAGATAACTTGTAATAATAATATTTCCGGAGTAAACATAGAGATTTAATCTATTCAGTTCTTTTATTTTGTGAATCAAAACTGGAATTGGTGAACGAAACATTAGGGATTCTCGACACCTTACCGTTTTTATTATTGAATTTTCTTCATACCGATTTTCTCCTTTTTATTATATTTGCAAGAAAAATCTCAAAAACTATTCTTTTGCTTTAATTCACTTTTCTCTGACGTTCTTATTCTGTTAATCATTCTTATTATTTTGTTATCTCTCTGTGGATACGACCGCCCTTCTGTGCTACAATTGACTGCTTGTGAACATCACTTTTGGGCGTTAATCAGTCACCAAAAACAACATTAGTGTCCCTCTCTGATACCAATTAATGGTACTAGTTATGTTTCTATTACATAGTTTGTTGTTAAGTTTGTTGCAATAAATTTAAGAAACACGTGAAATAGAAAAAGACACGAGTAATTTAGTATCACGGTTCGGTAACCATCTACTCTGAGAGGCCACGCTCAGATAATGAACAATCCACTAAGTAAACAATGTTACAACTCAAATGGACTTAATCACCCTGAGACTCCTTCTCTAAGTATGACTCTGTGAACTTGTAACTACCAAGTGGGCTTGCTCATTGAGCTCCCCTCGACTTCAAAATTGCATGAAAAATCTTTCGCTGGCTGTACACACTCTCTCAAAAGGTTAAAATTCTTCTCCCAAAGAACATTAGTTGAACTCCCTTCAACACTTCAAATCGTCTTCTCCCAAAGACTACAAATTCTTCTCCGAAAGAACGTGAAAAAAAAATAATCACAAAATGACGTGACTCACTAGAATTCTGAGACTCAAAAGGCATGCAAAAAATAAGCTAGAAACTTTAGTTAAATAGCCAATCACAATAGTTGTCAAAATGTTCTCAATATAAGCTGTTGCACTCAACTTGTACAAAAACTTATTGCAATAATTTCTACAACACTGCTGTCAAAACTGATCTGAAAATCATCACATAGATTCTTGATGTCTTCCCACAAGTGACACATTAACTTAAACATGTTCCTTAGGACTGAGAGATTCGTTTAGCTAGCTGAATCCCATCAATAAGCAATTTTCCAAACTTGAAACAAATGTTGACTTTCACAAAGGAAGGGTTTGTACAATTTCCAAATGAGGTAGATTCTTTCTAAAAGAGTTCTCAATCACATCACAATCCAATCAATCAGATTATCACACCTAATATAATACCAATCACACAATCAATCAACAAATCTGGAAATCAAAACAAAGTGGACAATCAAATCACCATAGTTAACTCGTCAAAATAGGAAACCATATTTCAACACAATCTGGAATCTCTTCAATGAGAAAATCTGCAACAAATTAATCACAATATTCCCAAACAATCCAAGTCTACAAACATTCCAAAATAATGCCAATTTAAAAATCCCCAACAATCTTAAACAAAATGGACTTGAACTTTTAATAGAGTAAAATTTTCATTTTGGTAACCTCTGTTATATCAAAATTTGAGTTTAGTACCCTTTGTTTTAGATAATATTATGCGGATGGTATCTCGACTTTTTAAAAATTATTTATTTAGTACCTTGAGGTCATTTTTGGGATATAAAATGACTTTTCTACCCTCCTCATTAATCAAATAGAAATCAATACTTTTCAAAAAAAAAAAAAATTCTAAAAACATTTTTAGACACTTAAATATTATGCAATACTCTCTCTCCACTCGCTCATCTCTCATTCTCAATCGACAAACTCCCTTTCTCCGATTAGCCCAATCCTCAGCTGCCAAGTCAAGCCACAACTGATGGGTTTCGTGATTAACAACCCATAACCCCTAATCTGAACATTTCCATCCCCTCGTTGTCTCCATCTATGAGTGTCGAAGATCCGATCTACATTTGGGTTTGAAAGCCTACGATTTGCAATTAAGGACTCAATCTCGAATTGTTGGGATGGCTATTGGGTTGTTGTGTGCATCGTCGAGGCGGCGAGAAGGTGCAGGGGCAACAAGCAGTATTGATTTTTTATTTAATAAATTTATGTTTGGTTTTGATTTGAATCGCATTTTGATTTATTTGTTTTGTTAGGACAAATTTTGTAAATTCCCCCTTCACTTTGTTATTTATGTCAACATGTCCCCTAAACTTTAAAATGTACATGTTGTGTCCTCCAATTATAACATGCCTCCAAATTTTTCTCTCCATCTGATTCTGTCAAGTGGGAAAGTAGAAAAGAGTCTTTTGGTCCTCTCAATGTACTCTTCATTTCTACTCTTCATTCTCCTTTTCGGCAGAATGCTTTGATATAGGCAAAAAGAATATATATATATATATAATATATATATATATATATATATAAAAAAAATTTCGGATAACTAACTTTCTACCCATGTGTCAAGTAATCCTTCAACTTCAAAGTAGCCGTTTTCTTTTAGGAGAGAGTTAAATGATGATATAGCAAGATTTATGAGGGGAAAAAATATATTTCTAACATTACCCTTCCTACCAATAACCAATTAAAGATATAATTTTTGTAAAAAAATTCCTATCCTCACCGTCAACCTTAAACTAAAAAAAAAAAAAACAAAAAAACAAAAAAAGAAAAAAAAGAAATTACGATTATTTTACCAAAACCAAAAACTAATAAATCTTCATTCTTCAACATTTAGTTTCATAATTTGCCTATGAAAAGCTATATGCATACAAAATGTGCACTTACTACTAATCAATTACAACGATCAATATTAATCATATAGCATCGCATAAGATAAGGGGTCTACACGGCGCGTTAATTACATACATGTCCATTATGGAGAGGAGATGACGAATAAATGTCCACAAATTATGATATTTGCACATAAGTCTATAAAATAATCCGTAATGACATTATTATTCTCTATTAACCACCTATAACTACTCACACACAAAAAAGGTATATTTGACATAATGTTATCTTAATAATAGGCAGATTAATAATATTATCTTATAAATTCTCCTGAACTTTGTCACTTGTGTCAATATGTCATTTGAACTTTAAAATACACATGTTGTGCCCCTTGAACTATGATACATTTCCAACTTTTTTTCCTTTATCTTGATTCTGTTAATTGTTTGAACGAAAATATTGACTTGACCAATAAATTACTGATTAGGTATGATATTTAGGGTTATTGAATGTCTTTACCTTCAAAAATATTAGTTAGACACTAATTCTCAAAACCATAGTTGGTTAAAAGCAATGAGGAGAGAAAAATAAGGAGCAACTCTATACAAAGTTAATGGTTTTTTTACTTTTTTTGGTATTCTTGTTCTTTTTGCTTTTTCTTATTAAATTAATAAATTTCTTAATATAGAGGATAGATTATTCCTCGAATTTTCTATTACGTGTTTTCTTTTGTGGAGAAGATTTTTTTAAGGTTTGTTAAGTTGACAGGTTTCTTAAAGTTTGTGCTAAATTCTAAAAAAATGATATGAACTTATTTAGATTTAGAGATGCTCTATATATATATATGTATATATATACGTGAACGAGTTTTTAATGATTATGTTTTCATAAGTGGTTACTAATAATTATAGAAATCTGATTACGCGGCATGATAAAAATTCAATATCATTAATTAAAATAAATTTTTTTGGTCAAATATTCAATTTATTATAACTGTTGGATACTTATCGATGGGCAAATATTGGAGTAACCATTAAAACCGTACCCATATGTGTGTGTGTAAATTATAAACATGTTTTATATCGAGCACTTATGTTTAGGTTAAATATTATTAAGTTAAGAAAAAAACCAAAAAACTAATAAAACCCATTACATTATACAGATTTGCTCCTCTTTATTGCCTCTGACAAACTAATATTTTGAAAATTGGTGTCTAGCTAAGATAAAGGCATTCAATAAACCCCAAATATCGTGTCTAATCAGCAATTTAATGGTCATATCAACATTTCCGTTTAAAGAAATTGATAAAATAAAGATGGCGGGGAGAAGTTGGAGATATATGATAGTTCGAAGGGCACAACAAGTATATTTTAAAGTTTAGAGATCATGGGGACATAAGTGACAAAGTTTAGAGGGAATTTGTATGCATATCCGTTAAAAACTTAACGGAATCAGACAGAGAGGTGAAACTTGGAAATATATTAGTTTGGGGAGTATAATATGCACATTTTAAAGTTGAGGGGGTATGTTGATACAAATAACAAAGTTCAGAAAGAATTTATAAAATTTATCTACTTTTTTCTTCAAAGGTTGATTTAGTTTTGGTTGAAGAACTATGAACACAGGTTTTTTGTTCGTGATTGAAGAACTAGATTTTTTTTTTTTTTTTTTTGTTGTAGAAATTGAAGAACTAATTTCGTTTTGATTAATCGGCCTCAAGGTAGGCCATGATTGAAGTCTCGTGAAACGGCGTTTGCAAAAACCCAAACCCAAAGTTTGGTTTGGGTTTTGCTGAAGGCCGTGCACAGTGTCCCCAAAGGTTTATTAGTTTTTGGTTTAAAAAAAAAAAAAAAGAGGGATAGAAAAGTCATTTTACATTTTAAAAAATGACTTTTAAGTATAAAAAGATGATTTTTCTTAAAAGGTTGAGATATCCGATTGATATCGTCAAAACACAGGGTATCAAACTCAAATAATGATATAATAATGTACTAAAATGAAAATTTTCATTTAAAAACCGTATAAAAAACTGCAAATTTTTCTCACTCTAACCTTAAATGTCGGCCAATATAAATATAAGTGCTCTCCGACCTCCACTTATAGAGAAATGGATTAATTGATTGATTTTGATTGAAAAATTATGCAACTCCGTAACTTTTGATGCATAAAGCTCAGGGAGTTTTGCACTTATAATGTAATGTTAGAGTAAAGATACGAATTTACATAATCTAGCTCCTGACAACAATTTAAAAATATTAAATTTTAAGGAAATTAAATATCAAACATGACACATAAAAAGGTGACCTTGAGTTTAGATTGCAAATTTAAACCATACAACTATTATCCAAATCTCCTGGAATATCATTTCATACATAAAAAGAAGCAAACTGATGTTATATTGGCATATCAAAACTCACAAAGACAATAGCGGCAGTTCTTGCAGCAATGAAGAACGAGTACTGGTAGTCTTATCCAAAGCTGATCCAGTAGAAGTCGAAGCAACATCCCAAGGCTCCATAAACTCAGTCCTGACAAATTCAATTCCTTCATGGTTTTGTCGAGCAATAGAAGCGCTTCTTTCGGGCTTTCGGATCCCCTCTAACTCCATGGCAACTTCTTTCATCGTCGGTCTATTCCTTCCATTTAAATTCAAGCATCTCTGCGCAAGGTTGGCAATTTGTTTGACCTCTTCTTCTGGAGCATCTTCGAGAACTTGAGAATCAATAGTATCAAAAAAATTGTCTGCCTCCATTTTCATAACGAAATATGTCGCTAAATTTCTTTCTTCTTCTGACCTTGTCACTGATATTGCTTTTTGTCCCGTTAAAAGCTCAACAAGAACCACCCCGAAGCTGTAAACATCACTCTTCTCTGTGAATTGGCTTGATTGGAAGTATTCTGGATCCAAGTAACCAAATGTGCCGTATACTATTGTGGTGAGGTGAGTTTGCTCCAAGGAAATTGTTCTTGACGTGCCAAAATCTGCAACTTTTGCTCTATACTTTTCGTCAAGGAGTATATTCGTAGACTTGATGTCTCGGTGGTAAATCGGAAAAGATGCTGCTAAATGCAAGTAGGAAAGAGCTCCCGCGACTTCGGTCGCAACTCGTAACCGCATTTTCCATGTGAAAGGAAACTCCTCATTTTGCTCGTGAATATACTGGGACAAGGTTCCATTTGATATGAATTCATAGACTAGAAGAGGAACTTCTGTCTCTAAACAACATCCAAGCAATTGAACCACATTTCTATGGTTTATTTGTGAAAGGATGACAACCTCATTAATGAATTCCGAGAGTTGGGCTTCATCAACCTTTTTAGACTTCTTTATGGCAACAATTTTTCCATCTTCCAGCATTCCTTTGTACACAGTGCCCTGACCTCCTTGGCCTAGAATTCTGTCTACACTAAAATTATCAGTGGCCTTTTCCAACTCATTCGAATTAAACATCTTGGTTTTCTCAACATTGTTTTCGCTGGAAGATAATTGTTGTTGCAGCAACAAACCACCATTCCGTTTGAAAAACTTTCGCTTGCGTTTTATGTCTTTTCTTTTCTTTACGAACTTGTATATGCCCCAAGGACAGAAAAGTAACAGCAATATTGCTCCAAGTCCGCTGCCAACACCTGCATAACTCAAATAAAAAATTCATAAATATTGTCAGACTAATACATTATTATCAATCATGCCGTGCAAGGAAATAAATGTGCCATATGTGTGTGAAAAAGGAAGAAGTTATGGACTATTGAATATCCATACATATTTCTAGAAGATACAACACATTGCTACTTTAATTAACAACAAAGTTCAAGCGCATGAAAATGTGGTTCTAGAGCATGTCTTATACATAGACAATAGTTAAGTTCCATGCTTTGCATTTATTAAGTTCTAATTGAAATTTTTATAACGTATACATTATTTTATGAATAAAAGGAATAAATACAAAATAATAAATTTAGATATTAAAAAAAAAAGGCTATTTGTAAAATGTGTAAAAACAAGTTTTAACATCGGGTGAATTACAGCCGATATTAGAAGCATTTGAAATTTGACAGTTTCTGATAAAGTGGAAAATTTTGCAAGAGACTGAAATTTAAGGAGGAAAATGTTAAAATTAAATTTTTAGAGGTATTTTGTGACAAGACTTATAGTTTGAGAGGAACCTGTGTAATTTGTCCATCTTAATATATTGAGAAAAAAATTTAAACAACAATTCAAAGAAGCAAAAGTACTTATTCTATCAGCTTAGAAGTCGTAGTGAGAAGTGTTTTTATACACTTACAAAAGCTGAACTTGTTTCTTTGATGTTTTATTTCTGATTTTATGCTGTTTGCACTTGGTTTCGTTTCACTTTATTATTATGGACTTTTTTTGACAGGCCTGCCGAGCAATGAGCTAATTTTTTATTGTTAGATTTAATGAGAATAAACAGCTTTCGATACAAATCTGACTATTGAAATATAAAGTACTACTTATAGTTCATTTTTTTTTCTAGTCTTACTAGAGAAACTCTCTTATTATTAATCTCTGGTTTTCTTTTGTCGTAGATTTAGGAGACTTCTCAATAAAGTTTTTGCTTATAATATTTGAAGGAAAAACAAAAAGTAACGATATGTCGCTCCAATTTTTTTGGATTAATCTCACTGGTGCACGTGAATTTTAAAGTTATTCTCATTTTGCTCTTTAAACTTTGAAAAATCTCATTTTTCCTCTAGAATTTTAAATTTGTCTCATATATATAAGCCCTTCTGTGAGAATTTTTGTTAAAATTAAATGGAAAAGAGGGGATTAAGTGTGGGTTTGTGGTTTTTATTTGCTTTTTTTTTTTTTTACTAAAAATTCAAATAGAAAAACTACGTGAATGCATTACTCTCTTTTTCTATATGACATAAATTACAACAAAAAGAGTTAAAGTGAAAAGAATTCGAAGTCTAAAGTGCAAAGTAAGAATTTTTTAAATTTGAAAGGAAAATGAGGATGACTCTAAATTTCGAGGCACCGAGGAGAGAGACATAGAGATAGGTAGAGAAAAACCAATGAGGCTAATCTGTAGCTTGTAACTGCAATGGTAGCTCCCATAAGTATTCACACAAGTGCCCCCTGGCCCACAGTGCATGTTATATTCGCGGCATTCATTGATATCTAGCAGGTAAAAACCATAAAGACACTTAAAAGTTAATATAAACATTAAAGTGAATAAATATAAATTAACGTGTTTAAGCAATATTATAAATACCAAGTTAGCCTTGAATTTTAAACATTTAGAACTTGTCTCACGTTTTTATACCACTCCCTCGTAATATAATATAACAAGCACAATAAAATTTTGTTTCAAACACCATACATATAATATTTTGGTCAAAAGAATACCACTTGTCCATATATGTTGTATATACAGTTCAATTCACAAATTAATGCTAATAAAATGACATTCTAAGCTGGCATGCATCACTGGAATAACATTAATTTCTATACTAAAACAAATACTTACCTTAGAAGTGGTTTTTGTTTTTGTTTTTGTTTTTTTTTTTTTTTCCATAACAGTTGAACAAAACACATAATTACAGATGACTAAGCTCATCATAGCAAGTTATATTGCATTCGAGGTTTACCTTGACTGCATCCGTCAGTAAGATACGGATTTCCTAACAATCCGCGGCATCGACATACTAGACCATATGCTGGACCAGATCCAAAATTGTCGCAGTAGTGGAAGGGGACTCTGCCGAATGACATATTTTTATTGAATACGTCGAAATCTGTGTAATTTACATACCAGCTTATATTGAGAGGAACATAGTCCATACTACGGATTCTCGCAATATTTGTATCGTTATTATGCCAATAATTATTGTCTGCCAAGAAAGCGAAATTGCAATCTCTCCCATATGGATCATGATCAGCTACAGAAGGGGTACTACTATTTTCGAACGTGATTTCGAAGGCTTCAAAAGTACCAGCTGCAGGAATGGAGGTTTCGCAATAAGTTGCGGTTGTACTATCATTTGGTGAGCAGATCGACGGGCACCGTGTCTGAGAGTTTGTGTTGCCTGAACTTGAATTTATTTTGGCGAGGACGCCACAACTCACTGCGACAAAGGTGCTATCCAGAGACAAGGTAAAAGGCATTCCCGTAAAATTTAACGCTTTTGCGGGTTTTTTGCCTCTGCAATTGAAGAAACTTATCGGGTTTTTAACCTGAAATTGCTGGCAGCTGGTATCATCTAAAAAATAGCTGGCTGGAATGTAATTCCCCCATATTCGGGTGTAAAAATCTGAAATATGGAGCACCTCCAGTTGGGTGTGATGGAGGAAAGGCCTATGAGGGATGGTAGATTTGTTGCAGGATATTTCAAACCACTTGTCAAGGGAACAATTCAAGCCGATTCCAAAAGGAAATGGGATGTGCACGTTTCCGCAACGCTGTTCGCAACCAGGCTTCGAAATATTCATTGCTGCTTCTGATGCCGATAATACAATATTTGGTACACCCAGCGTGCAAGTTAGGACAGTAACTAGCAACTGTAAGACGACCATTCTTCTCATGTATATCTTCCAAGTCCCTAGTGTAGAATGTCCATATTTGTCGTCACTAATTGATATAGATCACAGAAGCAAATATAGCTCATCTAACTTCATATTGTAAAAGAAGAAAATAAAAGTTAAAACCAAGATAACCTTTAATGGACGAAAAGCAAGCAACTCGCAAAATAAAGACAGTTGCAAACAAGTAAAAGAAAAATGTTTGGGATTGCCACTGCGTACTAAATACTACAACATGCGACCCCCCATGCTATAGAATCCGCTTCCTTTTAGTATGAACACTATATATACTTAAACACCATATATGTTTGGCCATTAAAAAAAGTAAACCAAAAAAGTTAGAAGAGATTATGCTTTTTGTCTGCTTTGAAAAACATAAGGGATACTTTTTAGATTTCAAAAAACTCAAGGATAAAATTTATATCTACGTAAAACTATTTTCTCCCTCAAAACAGCTTTAAAAAAAATCAAAAAGTGTTTTAAAAAAAGTGTTTGCTGGTTTATTTTTGTTTATTACTAGTTGTACTCTATAATTTTAATTACCAAGTTATTATTAGAAGCATATGAAATATGAATATAATTTTTTTAAAAAAAAATAGCAAAGAAAAAATAAAATTTTAGGGGAAGAAGAAAAAAAAAGTGTAAAAAATGTCTAAAATGAAAAATAAATAAATTTTAAGGTAAAAGGGACTAAAACGAAAAAAAAAAAAAAAAAGTTTAAAGGCAAAAATAGAAAAGGTATAAAAAGGGACCAAAGTAAAAGGTAAATAATAGGTGCAAATATTTGACACATGAGACCATAATCTGACATATATAAGTCTGTAAGAGACAGATAATACGATATTTATAGACTAAAAATAGTTTTAAAATAGTTATGCTTAGTACTTGATATAATTAAAAATCAAAATGCTCCAAATCAAATTCAAGCACAAAGTCAAGATAATATGTGAAATAATACGTTAATAAAAATTTTGTGGAACTGAGGGAATATTTCATAATAATTAACTATAAAACTGTAATTTAACTTTTATTTATAATTCATCATTTTCTTATATGAGAGAAACGTTTGAATGTGCAAGTAAGAGATGATGTGTACTTACCAGCTAAAATTAAATGATCGATATATCCAGTGAACTCAAATTTTGAGTGATTGTGAAGCTGCAGGAGGAGATGACATTTCAAAAGAAAGACCAAGACATTTAAATAGTCTTTGCCTTTTGGCTGGAATCAATTATTAATGTTTCCGGTCTTCCTTTTGATTACAATACTGCATTGCATTATTGTACTACCACACGCCAAAAAGACATAGTGGAGACGCTCCTTTTAGAAGATGCCTCTTGTGTTGGCTAACTTTTTCTTTTCTTTTCTTTTTTCATGTGTTGACTACTTTTTCAAACCAGCACATTTTGAGTATCAAGTATATTTGTTTCAAAATTTAAGTAAATAATTTAAATTATGTATGTAAAAAAATACTATAAAAGAGCCTTCACTTTTATTTCAAAAAATGACGATTGTTTTTAATCGAATCTATTTTAACAATAAAAGAGCTATGGGCTCTTGTAATGATATTTTTTAAAAAGATTGTACCATGGCGGCCTCTTTTTCTCTCTTTTTTCTCCCTCTTTTTTACACTTTTATCTTCATTCTTCTTATCCTTTAAATGTTTTGCTTTTTTTTTTGTTTTGTGAATTTTTTTATAGCTTAATTTTTTACGTCAATTTTATAAAAATTATTCTTTAGTACTTTATTTTTATAAAAGTAATTCATTTTGTATGTCTTTCTATTTAATTTTTTTTTTGTCTCAAAATTGGTGGTGTTGTGGAGTTTGGGCAGAGAATTTTGAACCATTTATCGATGTAAAAGCCGACTCTTATTCCGAATGGGTACGGAATTTTTACATTGCCACACTGTTATTTGCAGCCGTGTTTTGCTATCTGCAGTTCTGATGATGATGACGATGCTGTTAATGATGGCATGGTCATTTGGCAGAAAAGAAGAATGATGTGAAGTAGCAAGGGAATCATGGTGGGAGTTTAGTTAGATTAATTAGTGTAAATGATTTTTTTTTATGGACTAAATGCTTGGTTTACAACGTACTGATTAAACAGAACAAATGCTAACTATATGTGACCATATCGACCCCTTGGATAAGCTATTACACTATTGCTTGTTGAACTTTTTGTTTATTTGCAAGATCCCTCCCAATTGTTTTCCTTTTTTTTTGTAATAAACTCCTTGAAAATAATAAAATAAAAAATAAAAAAAGTGGCCAGACCCCAATTCATAACAATGTTGATTTTTCATTACTATTGGAAATTAACATGCAACTATTTAGTACACCCAGCATGCAAGTTAGGACAGTAACTAGCAACTGTAAGACGACCATTCTTCTGATCATGTTGATCTCGTGAATGTCCATATTTGTCGTCACTAATTGATATAGCTCATCTAACTTCATATTGTAAACGAAGAAAATAAAAGCTAAAACCAGGATAACCTTTAATGCGCGAAAAGTAAGCAACTCGCAGAATAAAGACAGTTGCAAACAAGTTAAAGAAAAATGTTTGGGATGCCACATGCGACCCCCCATGCTATAGAATCCTCTTCCTTTTAGTATGAACACCATATATACTTATCAGGGGGTGGGCGCCAAGTATTGTTCCACGTAAAAGCCTTAAAGCCAACTCAGATAATCAAGTATTAATGGATAAAACATAAAAAATGCTTTCTATCACGAGTCATAGATTTATGAACCTACGTGTAGTGCTGGAACTTTGGATGGGCCACTCATGACCGCCCGAAAAGCCCGAGTTTTTGCACGAGCCCGAGCCCGAGCCGTCCAAGAAATTTGGGCCGCCCGCCCGAGCCCGAATTTCACCTTGAACGGGCCGCGGGCTTGTATTAGGCGGCCCGAGCCCAGCCGGGCGGTCCGAGCCCGCCCGAATTTCCCGAATTATTTAAACTTTTTTTTAATATTAAGTTATTTGTGTTAAAATTTATACATATATATATATATATTACAATTTAAAATTTGAAATGAACACACGAACTATATAAAAAAATTATTTCTTTATTAATTTTTAAATTTATAATTCATGATTACCTTATTAAAAACTTTACCAAGAAAAACCCAATTGGGATAAAAACTTGGCAAGGAAAAAAGAGTACAATCATATTGTGATGAATTACAAATTTTACAAACTTACAAAGTTATACAATTACAAATACAATGTCAAAGGTAAATACATATTTATAAATTACAAATTTACAATTTAATTTTAAGCTAAAGGATCTTCTTCAAAATTAAATATTAATCGATTAAATTCATCGATCCATTATTGGCTTGCCGGTGAAATTGTATCTTGTAAATGTTGATCGGCCCGATCCCAATCCTTAATGCAAACCAAGGCTTCAACATTGAGTGACTGAGCTTTTAAAATAGAGATCATCAAATATCGATGAAGTTATTAAACCAAACCAATCGTTGAGTGACTTTTGATAAATTATCAATTTACTTTGGTACGAAAGTAGAAAGTTACTTTGATATAGAGTCACAAAGAGAGTGAAGAAAGTTGAAGAAAAAATAGGATAATTAAGAGGATGATGAGAGATTGTGAACAGAAAAATAGATAAAGATAGAAAGAAGAGTGATATAAAATAGAAAAACACGAGTATCTATAAGAACAATACCGGCATTATATAGAAACAACACTTTTTAAAAATAAAAATTAATAAAAACGTGATGGTAATGTGTTTCTTTCCTTGTGTATTTTTTTTTTTTTTAAGAATCCTTTAATCATGTGATTGATTATAAAAAAGGGTCAACAATGTAAAAACTAAAATATTAAACTGCTAAAATAGGAATTTACTCTTTCTATTAAGGAATTGTGTGTTTACGTTAATTAAAAAGTTAAAAGTTTAAATAACAAATATGGGCATTGGGTCTAGTGGTATGATTCTTGCTTTTGGGTGTGAAAGGTCTCAAGTTTGATTCTCGGAATGCCCCAATTTGTAGCAATTAATATTTTCGGGCGGTTTTGGGCAAATCGGGCAACTCAGGTTTCGGGCAAAATTCGGGTTTTCAGACTTATTTTCGGGTCAGGCAATTCGGGCATGGTTGGAAAATTCAAACAAAAAATCCGACGAACGGCAGTATAGGGCGGTTAGGCGGCGGCGGGCAAGAGAATCAGTGTCAAATTTGGGCTGCCCAAGCCCGAACCTGAAAATCTAGCTTGGGCGGGCGAGAGATGGGCTTGCCCGCCCGAGCCTGAAAAAATTCGGGCTTCGGGCAGCCCGCCGACCCGAACTTCCAACACTACCTACGTGTTTTACTGGCTTGATAGTTATATTATAATAAGTCTCATGATGTCTTCTCGTTTCTTCTCACTCTTTTCTATATGTCTCTCGACCGTCGTCTTTTTTTCCTCCACGTGTTTCTCTTTACTCTGCAAATTCTCTCTCTCCTCATTGTTCTTCTCTCTCCCCCCACCTAGTCTCTTTGTTGCAGAGAATAATGGAACATGTTCTTTTTTTTTTCATTTTTCAAGTACGGACGTAGGGATTTGGACTTTGGGTTGGTGATATGGATTTTGTTTGATGGAAAGATGGCCGAGGGAATATTTCATATTAATTAACCATAAAACTGTAATTTAACTTTTACATATAATTTATTGTTTTCTTATACGAGATAAACATTAATATTAAATGTGCAAGTAAGAGATGATATGTACTTACCAGCTGAATGGATGCTTTGTGTCTGTTTGTGTCGTTAGGCAAATTCAAACAGAGCTTAATTTCGACTGAAAAAGCAAGCAATGAAAAAAAAGAAGAACAAGGATTTCTAAATGAAGAGGTCTGACTTAAAACTCGAATAAGAGCCCATTTTAAACAAATTACGCTCTACAACAAATGTATTAATCATTATTTTGTGGATCAACTCAAAAATATTTTCACTCGAGACAAAAGAAGCGATATGATAAAATAGTCGCTAATTTTGAGTGGTTGTGAAGCTGCAGGAGAAGAAGACATTTCCAAAGGAGACGCCCCACACCAAAACGTTTGCAATACGGCATTGCATTATTGTACTACTTTTTATTTTCTTTTTTACTTTTTCTATTTTTTTTATTTATAATCTTTTAAATGTTTTGTTTTTCTTATTTTTTATTTTATGAATGCTTTTTTGCTTTTTTTCACATGTTTTGTTCTTTTCTATTCTTATTTCACTTTTTTATTTTTTTTATTTTACCAATGGTTTTTTATAATAAATTTTATTTTTGTCTGTCAAATTATAATCATCTTCACATTTTACCCTTTAATTTTTAAAAAGTGATCTATTCACCTCTCGAAGTTTAAAATATTAGTATGAATACCTTTGTGTTACATTCTGTTAATTGTGAGCTGATGCGGAAAGAAAGTAAACCAGAAAAACTTGATTTATTCTAAAAAAAAATTAATAATAAAACCCATATGATCATTAACTTTAAATTAAGAAACTATCCATTCCCTTCATCGTAATTCTCTGCCGGCCGGTTGGACATCAGCATCATCTCTCTAATCCTTGAGGTCACTTGGCTTTCTCTCCCTAAACAAAGTCAAAAGCTATGATTTTTCCGCTTTCGATTCCCGATCAGCACTACCTTGGACATAGTTGGTCTTTTTGGTTGAAATTGCTTTGCAAATTTTTGAGACCCAAATCCAATAGAGACCGAAACCAAGTGCCCTTGTTTTCTGGTTGTCGCCTTTTCGACCTTAATGTTGGTAATCGTAAGGACACTACGCCCCTAGTTTTCCTTGTTTACTGGATCGTTTTTAAGCAAAAGAAAACGAAGGAAGGATAGGAAGCTAGTTTTTACTTGGTGCATTGAAGAAAATGAAAATCATGAGTGGCTGGGTATTTCTATTTCTATTTTATTTCTTTAAAGATTTTATTATTTGAAGCTTTATTGTTAATTTCTTTGATAATTGAGGTTTTTTGCTGAAATTAAGCCTCTTCTTTTTTTAATTTGATGCCATGTCAGCCTAAAATTAAGGGAACGTAATAGAAGGGGTATTTTTGTTAATACTTTAAATTTCGATTGATGAATAGACCACTTTTTAAAGTTCAGTAAGTAAAGTGAGAATGTGATTATATTTCAAGGGAGAAATATAAAATGTATCTTTCAATCTTTTAACTGCTATCTATACATTCAATCTATAAAAAGTTAGTTATACCTCTCTTGTTTATTCTAAAAAGTGCTCATACTAGTTTCATAAGTTTCAAGGAGTAGACGAAAAAGATTCGTGGTTTCTAAGAATCACGAAGCAAGGATTGTTCAATAGTTGAAGTTCAAGTGATCAAGTTATCAATCTAATCACTTCAACCGGGTAAAATAAATAATTCAATTGTTTATTCTGTTTGCATAAATTAATATAATTTATAGTGTATGTTTGAAAGTTTTACGAAAATTTTGTTGTACAATGCACAAATTAATATATTATTTTATCTAAAATTGTTTTAAAAACCAACTAGTTGTTTGATCCCTTTGCCTAAGGTCAACCTAGCAAATGAGTGATAAAGTAAATAGTGGAAAATAAAGAGATACATTAGAATTTATAGTGGTTCATCTTCAATGTGAGAGCCAGTTCATCATAGTGTTTGATTTTTTACTATGTAGAACGAAAATAATATAAGAGAACTTGATAAAACTTGAGAGAGATAAAAATGGAGAACTAAGAGAGAGCAAGAGGTTTAAGAGCTTCTTGAAGATAGTGACAGTCGTTGCCTATTTGGAGATAGTGATAAGTGCATGAAAATGCACCCTAAATACTGCTTTTGATTTATATAATATTAAAATATTTAAGCTTTAATTAAACAATTCCATTATTTTTATTCATAATATTTTTAATTGGAATTTGTCTAGTTTTGTTTAATTATTTACAGATGAAAGCAGTGTAAAAAGCTACACAAAAATAAGCCATGAAAGCCATGTTTTTAACTACTCAGAGCCAAGCCTCAGCCGAGCCGCATAAGCCAATCAGAGGGAGAAAGAGAGAGAGCCAAGCCTCAGCCGAGCCAACTCAATCCGCGTGGGCCCCAGCCTATCTCGCTTCCCGGTTCTTCCTCACGCGCGTCCTCTCCCACAGCCCTCAGCACGCGTCACATGCACGGGAAGCCCTCAGCGTGCGCGTTCTTCCTCTGCGCGATCTCCAGCGCGTCCAACTTCTCTTCGGCGTGGGTCCCGCGTCTGCAGCCATCAACCGGGCCTCCTCTCCGTGCGTGACAGCTGGCTTAGGCGGGTCCCATACATGCGACGCCAGACTACCTCTTCCAATCAATGCGCGCAAGCTGTCAACTTGTCCCCTTCTCTGACTCCGCGCCAACACACTTTGCCCACTCCGCGCGCGACACGTGGAAAGTGCGTCCATTTCTGCCAATCTCGTTGTGGCACTTGTCAAGAGGTTGCATGATCCGAATTTCTCCTTCCAAATCAGAACAAATTGGCCAGATTTCTTCCCCAAATTAAATATGTGATTTCTCCTAATTTATGTGTAATTTTATTTTGTTTCCTTTTCCTTTGTAATTTTCTATTTTTACTATTTGTTTCCTTATTTGACAGGCAACCTCTGAACACTATAAATAGAGGGGTTGGCCTAAGGTTTCAGAAGCTTTTAATATTCAGTTTTCTGTCGTCTTGCTGTCAGTCTCATATTTTCTCTCTAGAACTTATGAGAATGTTTTGCAAGATAGGCTAGAGTTTTCTTGGTGAGGTTAGAGATGAACTTCTGTTGAGTGACCCAATTCGGGGTTTTGATTCCTTGTGCTGTAAAGTTTAACATCTGAATGAATTAAATCTCATCTATTTTTCTATTACTTTTCAAAATATTGTGTGCCAATTTTTATATAAGTTCAGTCACGCTTTTCTTATGTAATTCTGTCATGCAATGTTTTGTTATTCAAATTATTTTACAAATTGTCTTTTACTGCAATATGGTCAGATTGATATATTGTCGATTTTAGATAACTTGTAATAATAATATTTCTGGAGTCAACATAGAGATTTAATCTATTCAGTTCTTTTATTTTGTGAATCAAAACTGGAATTGGTGAACGAAACATTAGGGATTCTCGACACCTTACCGTTTTTCTTCATACAGATTTTCTCCTTTTTATTATATTTGCAACAAAAATCTCAAAAACTATTCTTTTTCTTTAATTCACTTTTCTCTAACGCTCTTATTCTATCAATCACTCTTGTTATTTTGTTATCTCTCTGTGGATACGACCGCCCTTCTGTGCTACAATTGACCGCTTGTGAATATCACTTTTGGGCGTTAATCAGATAGTTTTCCCTTTCTTAATAGAGTAGATTGTCCCGATCTTGTCTTTTGTCAACGTTCCTTGTAGACTTTGTATTATTTGGGTTATGGACCACTTTTATTTGGATTTGGTCTTTGGAGAAGCTGAGTCCTCTGCTCTGCTGTGCAGTTGTAGTCGACTCCATATGTTGCTAAAGTGTCTCCATAGTTAATAATCACCAAGTCTAATCAACTCAAATTGACATGTATACGATAGAGATCGAGGAACAAAAGTTGACCCCAACAATCAATAATTTAGCTCTATTCCATGAAGGAAAATAATTCAGAATTGCTAGCTTTGGCGTCTTGATTATGAGTGTGTTCTTGATGAAATAACTTTTATTTAGAATTTTGTATCCAGGCTTTGAATACGCTGCAATGGGCTTTTATTAAGCGTGTGTTTTCTTGCATTGGAGTTTCGGATAAATTTTTTACTTAGAGTAGCCATTTTAAATTGAGCTAAGACATTTACTTTTGTTTGTGTATCTCTGTGGGGACTCTTTAGCTGTGGAAAAAGTGTTCGTCAGGGAGATCCACCCTTCACTTTTGCTTTTACTTCGCAGATGATTTTCTAAGCATGCTTTTCTAGAAACATCTAGAGGAGGGAACTCCGATCACTTTTTGTTGAGTAGATTACCGATGATCAGAGCTCTCTAATGCAATATACTGTAATTAATATGTTAATTGTAAGTTTTACAATTGAGCATAAAAAAATAAAAAAATAAAAACACTCTATTACAATACGACTTGTTATGTTAAATTTGCAATATGCTATATTTTATGGTAAATTTTTCCACCAAATATAGCATAAGGCAAATTTGACACTTGATTCATATTAAAAACTTATTTTTACAACTTTCAAAGCTTAATTGTTATAGGAAAAATAGATTTAGGGCCCATTTATTTCACCGATTTCAATTTTCAATTCTAGTTTTGCTACAGTTAAAAGCTCTTATAAAAAGTCACATCTAATTTTTTATGTTACAATTAAAAACTCTCAAATAAGATCACATCTTAAGTCGAATTGAAAACTTGAATAAGTGAACTTAACGATGCCTTAGTATTTCAAATAATTATTCATTAGAGCACAAAAGAAAATAACACGTCCTATTTTGGATGTCAAATGTACGATTGGTATTAACATTAGAATGGGAGATGGTCTTAGTTATGACAAGAACTTGATTAAACTAACTATATGTATATAAGATTACTAGCCAAAAAAAAACTAACTATATAATATTAATTAAGATGAGTTAACTTGGTGGTGCTGTTTGCATCTTTGATGAAAGTCAAGAAGATTTCAATACAAGTAACGCCTGCCCAGTTTCGAGAAGATAAAATATTGGACAAATTCTTAGTTTGACATTGACAATGTCGTGTCCGCCATGTCCATATTTATTTTCTTAATTAGGACATGTAACGCCCGGCCGCAACATCTCTACGCGCATATGCAGAAAGTCAACTGAGAATATTTTAGTCTTCATACACAATTAACTTATTTCCTCCTTATCCCTTTTATAATTGGCTAAGCTATCGACATCTAAACATTGTTCAAACAATATAGCTTGATAAATCAATAATATCGATTGTAGTGGTCTATGTTGGGAAGTTACAAAGAAAAACATGAGAAATGATGATATATAAACGACAATATGGTGATGAAATGGTTTTGCTGTATTATTCACTGACTCTGTGTATGTATATATACAATTACAAAGCTGATTCTAAAGAAATAAATATGGTAACAAATATGTACAGCTGCTATGCTATAGATAAACCATTGACTTATATTCACAATAAATGCCTTAAATCATAGATGAGATCACGATTGGTTATTTGATTTATCATGCCCCCGCAAGATTGAGCGTCCATCGAGGATGCCAATCTTGGAACGATGGTCTTGGAATTGCTTTCGAGGTAGCGATTTAGTAAGTGAGTCCGCAAGTTGATCAGATGTATGCACATGAGAGACTCGAAGAAGACGTTTTGCAACTTGGTCCCGAACAAAGTGAAAGTCAATTGCGATATGTTTCATCCGAGAGTGGAAGACGGGTTTGCACTGAGATAAGTAGCACTGATGTTATCACAGTAAATAACTGGACTGGTTGAAGATGAATAGTGTTGCTCTGTGAGAAGGTTGGTGATCCAATTGAGTTCAGCAGTGGTGGAAGCTATTGCTCGATATTCTGCTTCAGTAGAGGATCGAGCCACAGTTTTTTGCTTTTTTGAACTCCAACTGATGGGGTTTGCGCCGAGAAAAACTACATAAGCAGTGGTAGATGTCCGATCATCATAATTACCAGCCCAATCCGCGTCAGCGAATGCATGTAAGTTGGGCGAAGAATTTTTACGAAGAAAGAGTCCATGATCCATTGTACCTTTGAGGTAGCGGAGAACTCGTTTGATAGCACACCAGTGGTTGGCGGTCGGGCGATGCATGAATTGTGATAATTTATTTACAACAAACGAGACATCGGGACGAGTGAGAGAGAGATATTGCATGCATCCTAGAGCTTGTCTGTATTGAGTAGGATCAGTTGGTGGGCTGCCATCCATCAATTTGAGTGACTCTGAAGAGGATAAGGGGCTGGTTACAGGATTAGCATCAAGCATATTCAGTCTGAGAAGAAGATCACGAATATATTTTCGTTGTGACAAAAATAATCCGTTGGTTGTGTGATGAACTTCAACCCCAAGGAAGTAGGATAAAGTTCCAAGGTCTTTGACAGAGAACCGGCGTGCGATCAGCTGAATAAACTCAGTGACCTTGGAAGGTTGGTTTCCAGTGATGATGATGTCGTCAACATATACTAGAAGGTAAAGCGTGAAAGTATGATTGTTGCAGATGAACAGTGAACTATCAGAGCGAGAGTTGATGAAGCCAATTGCCAAGAGAAAGGAACTCAGTTCTGTGTACCATGCACGGGGAGCTTGACGAAGACCATAAATAGCCTTGTTAAGTTTACAGACATGATCAGGAAAGTTGGGATTTGTAAAGCCAGGTGGTTGTTCCATGAAGACATCATCCAAAAGAGAGCCCTGCAAGAAAGCATTATTGACATCGAGTTGGCGTAAAGACCAACCATTAGTAATAGCAATTGTCAAAATTAATCTGATGGTGGTAGGTTTCACAACCGGACTAAAAGTTTCTGTGAAGTCAATTCCGGGTCTTTGGTGAAATCCTTTTGCTACCAAGCGAGCTTTATGGCGAGCAATGGACCCATTTGGGTTATGCTTAAGTCGAAAAACCCACTTGCAGCCAATGATATTTTGTGTAGGGGTTTTAGGCACAAGTGTCCATGTAGAGTTATGCATTAATGCATCATATTCATCGCTCATGGCAGTACGCCATTCCTTATATTTTTGGGCTTGTTTGTATGTGGTCGGCTCAATGGAGTGTGGTAAAGAAGTAGTGATGGTGTGAAGATCAAGAATCTTTTTGGGTTTAAAGATATTACTCTTAGAACGTGTGTGAATAAGATTGCCTCTTGTAGGTTCATGTGTAGGAGGAGAAATACTTACTTGAGATGAGACAGGTACAGAGTCATCCATAGCCCGAGGCAGATGAGAGGAAGACGCGATGCTTGTTGTGGATGGCCCGTCAGAATTTGATAGTTCTCCATTTTGAGCATTATCAAGGTGAGTAGGCAAAGAGTGTAATTGATCATGTGTAACAGACTTTTGGAGAGGAAGTATTTGGATACAGCCATGAAGATCATTGATGTTATTTGGAGGTGTGGGATCTGTGAGGGGAGTAGAAGAGTTAAGCGTTGATTGTGGAAGCCAATCTTGCAAGTTTCCAGAGGAGGTAGAGTTAGGAGAAGGGAAGGTATTTTTGAAAGGAAAAACTGATTCAATGAAGACCACATGACGAGAGATGTAAATACGATTATTTGTGGGATCAAGGCAACGGTAGGCATTATGTTCATTTGAGTAGCCAACAAAGACACAAGATTTAGAACGAGGTTGAAGTTTGTGGGAAGTGTAAGGTCGTAACCATGGGTAGCATAGACAGCCAAAAACCCTTAACTTGTGGTAATTTGGTTCGGAGTTAAAGATTTTGGAAAACGGTGATCGAAAATTGATAACGGATGAAGGCATTCAATTAATGAGATATACAGCTGTTTGGAAAGCAAGGGACCAATATTTAAGTGGCATAGAAGAGTGATGGAGAAGAGTTAAGGCAGTTTCAACGATGTGACGGTGTTTCCGTTCAGCGGATCCAACATGTTTTGGTGTATGAGGTGGAGACTTAAGTTGTTGAATGCCATTTTTACAGAGAAAATGTCCTAGACTCTGAGCTTCACCACTGCCATCACTGTATACCGTTTTAATTTGAGCATCAAAAAATTTTTCCACAAGGTTTTTAAATCGCTCAAATACAATAGGCACATCTGATTTATTTTTTAGAGTGTAAAACCATGTATACTTGGTAAAATAATCCACGAAGATGATATAATATCGGAAATTATCGAAGGAGGTTAAAGGTGCTAGTCCCCAAACATCAGTAAATAGAACTTCTAAAGGTTTTGAACACGATAAAGATGAGATTCCAAATGGTAATTTGTGGCTTTTATTACATAAGCAAGCATTGCAATGAGACAAAGAACTAGTTTTAGATAAAGAAATAGATTTAGAAGCCACTAATTTTTGAAGTACTTGAGATGAGGGATGCCCAAGTCGGCAGTGCCACGAATCGGGATGTGCGGAAGCAGTTACAGAGGAAGAGGTGATAGACAAGGAGGCAGATGGTGATGACAATGCTGTGGGCCATTCATAGACGTTTCCTCTACTCCGGCCGCGGACCAAGGATGCCCCCGTACTCAGATCCTTCACAAGAAAGAAATTTGGGAAAAATTCAATAGAAGTATTGTTATGAGAGCAGAATTGAGAAACAGACAGCAAGTTTTGTTTTATATTTGGTGCACACAAAACATCATTTAACTGAAAGGTAGTATTTGGAGAGATAAGCATAGTAGTTCCAACATGGGTGATAGGAATTTTTTTACCATTGCCAACCATAATGTCTTCATTACCACCATATTCTGAGTGAGTGGATAGATTCTGTAAATCCGAAGTCATATGGTGTGACGCGCCGGAGTCTACGACCCAGTTCGCATTGTTTCCAGAAAAGGACTGTGTCGTGAAATTGGCTTGAGGCCAGTGTGGCGTGGTGGAGTTAGGGGCTGATCTTGAGCGACACACCTTGGCGCTGTGACCAACTTTGTCGTAGAGTTGACAAACTGGACGGGGCTGTCCTCCGTTGGAGTAGGGACGCCAAGATTGGTTGAAATTTCCGGGATGAGAAAATCCTTGTTGTCTTTGAAAATTATTTCAACCGTGATTGTTTGAAGAGTTACGGTAATTAGGATTGTATCCACCAAAATTCAGATTGTTGTGAGGTTGAGTATTGTGTGGAGCAGCAATAGAGTTTCCACCTTTTCCCTTTTTGTTGGGTTGCTTTTGATTAAATTGAGCAGTAGGAGATGGAGGCTCTGTCTTTGTAGTATCACGTTTGAGACTTGCTTCTTGGTCAAGAAGTTTTTCATGAAGTTCTTCAAATGAAATCGGCGATTCTCGGGCTCGGATGGCGGCGGCTAAGTCCCTGAATTCAGGAGTGAGTCCATTTAGCACATGAACTACGAGCTCTCCATCTGTTAACTCATGACCAATCATGGCAAGGTCATCAAGAATGATTTTTATGGACTGCGTAAATTCAGACACAGTTTTATCTTCAAGACTAACTTTTGTAAGAGCACCCATGAGTCCGATCAAGCGTGTGTTCGACCTATTAGCATAGGTTGTCTCAAGTTTGTTCCATGCTTCTGCAGAGGTATTACAGCGTGAAACAAGAGGGGAGGCAGTACCTGTGACAGCAGTTTGAATAGCAAGAAGGAGGAGGCGATCTTGTCTGATCCAGAGTTTGTAATCCGGATTTTCGATGGTGGTTGTGGACGCAGTATCTTTCTTGGTTTGCGGCGGGCAAGAGTGAGTTCCATCCACAAAACCCATTAGATCATAGCCGAGGAAAAGATTGGTCATTTGAGAACGCCACATAGAGTAGTTTCCTCCTTTGGATAGCTTTTGGGGAATAAGTGCAGCAGTGTTGATTGAGATAACTTGAGAATGACGATTGTCACCAGTCATGACAGTCACAACACTAGAATTTGTAGAGGTTGAAGAGTTATCAGACATGTTTTTTTTTTGTGAAGGAAGGATCGACAACCGTTTGCAAAGAAGTGAAAGGGATCTTTGACTTAGAGTCAATAGTGCTCTGATACCATAAACGACAATATGGTGATGAAATGGTTTTGCTGTATTATTCACTGACTCTGTGTATGTATATATACAATTACAAAGCTGATTCTAAAGAAATAAATATGGTAACAAATATGTACAGCTGCTATGCTATAGATAAACCATTGACTTATATTCACAATAAATGCCTTAAATCATAGATGAGATCACGATTGGTTATTTGATTTATCAATATATACATAATACTTCTTCGTACGTGGAATATATGTGTCATCTTCTTTAACTTCGTAAAGCTTATATAAAACATAGGCCATATATCTTGGTAAAGACAACAAGCGTTATTGGCAATGGGCTGCTTTTGGAGCCGCGAAGAACGTGAGAAGAATGAGAAGAAGGAATCGGTACGTGCAAGCGCACGTTATAATTCAGGGCAGGGTGGAGCTACCAACAAAAACAGCAGAACTAGTGCCGGCGGTGCGGCCGGTAAAGACGGAAACATGGCTGTTATGACCGGTGCTGCCGCTTTTGTCACGGCCGCCGCTGCAGTGGATGTTGGCAGCAGTGGAGCTGGCGGTGGCGGTGGTGGTGGCGATGGTGGTGGTGGTGGTGGTCATGGGGGAGGACCAGGTCATGGTGGTGGTGATCATGGGGGAGGAGGTGGTGGTGATGGTGGTGGTGGTCATGGGGGAGGAGGTGGTGGTGATGGTGGTGGTGGTGGTGGCGGCGGTGGTTGCGGCGGCGGTTGCGGCGGTGGAGGCGGCTTTTGAGGTTGTGGACATTAATTCATATTAACAGCGGAGGCGGAGGTGGCAGCGACGGCGGTAGCGAATTCTTCTTTTAATATTTTTTTATTTGCTAATGTAAGGGTTCAATAAGGCTGTAATTCTCAATACAGTTACGCGTATATATATCACAAGTTATGAACAAACAAGGGCTTCACGATTGAAGCATGGTTTCAAATTTCAGCAACCAAAAATAAAGTTTGCATTGTCCGTAAAGCTTTGCACCATATTCTGATATGCTACAAATTAATTAACCTGAGATTATTGCAAAAATGATATGTTAAGTCTTTTTCGTTTAGTTCATGTATTCAGAATCATTTTCGATTTACGTGTATTTTTTATGAGAAAAAATACTGTAACAAACTATAAACTTGATTTAAATCATGACACGAATATATATACCAACCAAACACAAGATAAAGAAATAATTTACAAGTGATAATTTTTTATATTTATTGATATTGTATAAGTTTTATTTTCTCATGATGATATTTGTTTTCTATCTTTTGATTCAACAAGAATTATTTTAAATTTTTTCCCATCATTATACACATAACAACAAAAAGAAATGATTGCAGGTCTTAAAAGATTGTCACCCAGTTGAGGAGGTTAATGTTTTTATGATGATTATTCCAACTTAAACGATTTTTATGATGATTATTCCAACTTAACTCGTTTAGATGTTGAATGGGCATGTACTAAAGAAGAAAATGAAAGAAAGAGAAAAAAAAATGTACTTTTATAAACGATTAACTTACAAATGTTAGCTTGCTAATTTAAAATTAATCATGTAAGTTTACATTTTATTGCTAAACTACGTACTTTTATGAAAATTAATTTACAATTGTGAGCTTGTAATTTAGAATCAATCTTATTCATTTACATTTTATTGTTTCATTTTATTGGAAATTGTAATTTGAAAATTAGTGATGTAATTTACCAAAATCAGAGAATTATGAGGCCAAATAACATACGGAATATAGACAACCCGTGATAAACTCATGAAATAGACCTTTTCTTTTTTTTTTTTTTTTTGGTGCAGCATTGATATTAACGACAATCTATGATAAAAGCTGTCATTAAAAAGCAACCATAGACTATAATTTATGAAGAAACCATCGTCAAATCAAGGCCTGGACGCACCTTTTGGTCTTGATTTTTTAATTTAGTGACTGTTTTAAATCATCGTTAAAATACATTTAACGACTCCCAATAGAACATTTGCCTAACCGCCTATAGCTGTTCTAGTGAACATGTTAATATGTTTACAACCCTAACCTGATTAGAATTGATTTAACCTGCATTTAAGTGACATATTAACATGTTTAAATCATAATCCAATAATAATTGAATTTAACTTGTAAAACAGGCCCCGCGGATAAAATTCTTATATCCAGTCTTACATTCAAACGCCTTTTATTGTTCCGATCAAAGTTTTCATGCCCCTAAAAACCATTTTAGAGGACAAGTTTAAGGGGTAATTTTACAAATTCAACCTGAATCTTTTATCCTTTGTTAATGGCTCTTTAGGCTGTCGGTATTATTGACTTCCCAGGTCTAACTGTTCTAAATGATCCTTTAAATAACGTAAGCATATATAAACCATAAAAGAGGAGACTTTGGAGAACGTATGTATAATTTTATGTCCATTACATAGCTAACAGAAGGATGAGGCAAGGATTTGGGGGCGGAGATTTTGGTGGCGGCAGCCACGGCTTCAAGGGTATCCACTACTTTGGCAGCAGTGGAGGTGCTGGTTATAGTGATAGTGGTGGAGGTGGTGGTAGTTTTGTCCAATAAGTATTCGTAACTCTTTGCATCTCAAGACCGTTTAAAAGATGTTTCTAGTATGCCACATGAGGCTCACTCAAGTGGTTAGAAACGTGTATAATGCGTCCATCAAGATTTGAATCCTAATAGTTTTATTTTATTTTATGCTTTTTTTTAATCCAATAATTTTATTTCTCGAGTAAAATGACAACCATAGGTCTCACACCACATTAAAAAAATAAATAAATAAATGAGTTGTTTTTAGCATAGCATATATGCTAGAGCTATCTTTGTTTCAACTATTCGTTTGTCAACTACTTGTCTAAATGTGGATTGTATATTGTTGTACCTAAAATGAATTGAAACTAAAACTATTGATGACCAATCTTTACAAGGAATCTTATTAATCTTATAAATAATATATCAAAGTTGGCGCCTGAGAAGCTCTATATCAAAATCCTAATCACTGCTTGCCACTTTCACGGTAGACCATTTAGTTGGTGACAATTTCTTAATAAGGAAGTTTGTGTGATGCCAAGTTCACAAGAGATTGGCTTCACATATCATGTTTCTTGGCCACAGCAAAAAATTGAATCATTCTTACCAAATAGGTATCTCCAAAAGAATTACAGTTTTTTTCTTTTTTTTTTACATACAAACAAAACCTCTCCGTTTTTGTTTCTCAATACACTCGTGATTTGCAAATAAATCAAATGAATTCCTTGAGCTCATTAACAGCAAAATCTCAGCTCATTCCTCATAAATGATGACATCAACGCATCAAAACCGAAAATGATGATGTTCGATAATAGGTCAGTCTCACAGTACTCGAACTAGGTTATGTACCGAAACTGCGGTCTCCCGCATCTCCAAGTCCAGGAATTATAAACCTGTAATAAAAGAGGGAAAATGATTGATTAGCAAAAAAAGAGGGCAAATGATTAACACAATTTGCAAAACCAAAACACTTGAATAATCACGGAGAGCTACAAAAATTGGGAGGCACTTACCCTTTGTCATTGACAGTGGGATCAATAATCCCAGTGTACACATGAAGCCTGAAAAGAGAGACAGAAATCTTAATCCTGAAAAGTTACCTTCATTTGTCTCGTAATATAAATATAAAATTGGACAAAATAATTACCCCGGGAATTTCTCGCTCAGCTTTTGAAGGGCTGGAGGAGCAGCTACAGCAGATATCTGAGATATAAATCAAGTTTCCTTTAATGGATCTTAGTTTTTAATTAAATACACGCCAAAAAAATTGATATTTTTCAAATTTATAAAAAATTATAAACTTATTAAACAAACAACAAAATAATATTACAGAAATATGTAAAAGGAAAATTAATTTAATAAAAAAATATTTGATTTAGAAGTAGGACGCTGAGAAAAATTGTGAAAGACGTAAATAAAACAGTCGAGCAAAAGAAATGGACAAACATCAGTAAAATATTCAAAGTCTCATCCCGTGCTTTTGCAAGGCATCGCAGAATCCCATTCCTTAAAAATTGTTGTCCAAACAAGAACCTAAAATTATAAATATCCTATTTCAGTCCTTTTATATGCCCTAGCCACAAACCAAAAAGGCCCTAACAGAACACAAGGATAGACTGTAAAAGACTTACCACTTTAATTTGATTGTTTTCAGGCCCACGTTCCTTTATGAGGTTGAGAGCTGCCACTACTGTACCACCTAACATCAAGCATCAAAGGTCTTGAACTCAGATTTCTGCCCATGTAGGACCTTAATCATTTGAAACACAGACTGCAATTGAATATATGCTGTTTTCTAGCACAAAAACCCCACGAAGTTTAGCCCCCCATTTTAAAAGATAATTGAAAAACAGAGTCTAGTCATTCCATGAGGAAAAGTAGAACTTTATGTCCAAAGGATCCGTGCCGAAAAATACAAAGCATGACAAAAGAAGATCCAGAAATCTATACCTGTTGCCAGCATAGGATCAACCACAAAAACTCGAGAGCCTTCAGGAAATTTTTCTGGTAGCCTATAAATGATATCACGAGATCTGTAAGAAAGTTGCACTAATACTACATGTACTGAGTGAAAAGAAAAAGAAAGGGCACAAAGAATAAAATCTAGAACATAGGGCACAAAGAATAAAATCTAGAACATTAGCAATTTATCATAGTCAGACCATGTGTGTTCAGGGACTCTTACTGTTTAAGAGAAACGCAAAAATAATTGTTCAAATTTGTTCGAGAACAAAAGGTAGTAGGAATCACTGAACACAATCAAGAATATATTTCCACCTTTCAGACAGGGAACTCTTACTTGTTAAGATATACTGTTGGCTGAAGTGTCTCCTCGTCTCTGCTTATCCCTTATTTACAAAACAAAATGAAAAAGGGTCAATGAAAACAGCTTCCGGAAGTATCTATCAAGTGATGGAAGTAACGAGGAAAATATCTTATAGAAGTATTATTCACTGAACATTAGTAAGTGAAGTTTTGCAACGCATCACAACAAATTCGAGACACCCAATTCATCTTCCCCTCCACCGGCATATATGAACCATGTACAACGTTCTTACCCAGATGGTAAGTCTTTGTTGCTGGCAAAATTGACGGTGCATGCTCCGCAAGGGCTAGACCAGCTCTTAATATTGGAACAACCTGCAGACCTAAAAGAACATATAAATATATGATAACTCAAGCATAGAGTCTGCACAGCCATTTTAGCAATGTTACGATAAATAACCTTGCTTCCTCATAAAGAAAATGCTTACAATAATCGCGTAGAACTTAGAAATGCCAAAAACAAATATTAGACTTAGTATAAAAAATTATTATACATCATACAATCACATTAAGAAACCAACATGAAAATAGAAAGTAAGAACACAAAAGGACAATGTAAACTAACCGCCACGGGCTCTCTTGGATCTATGAACTCAACCGAGGCAACATCCATTGGTGTCTGGATCTCTCCAACTACAGTAGGCTGAATCAATAGAAAACCACAGGCATGTAAGAACAGTATTTCTCAACATAATTGTAATGTTTAAGGACCGAAGAGAGAACTCTGAACACTGATCTAACATGAAAAGGAGAAATACCCACTAAGTCAAGCCAGGTCAAACAGTATGGGGGCGGGATGGGGTGGGACTTTAAAAAAATTGAATAATATTTAAAACGAGAAATCCACATTCTGGCTTCATCCCAATAATAGTAGGGGAAAAATACCATAAGTACAACATATTATTGAATGGAACGCAAAAGGTAAATAATATGTGATCAATTATGTCTTGTATAATAAAAAAGAAAAACAAAATTCCAAAACGTTGTAGCTACAATCATTGATCATGTCTATGAGGAATGTAACAACTAACCAACCAATCCCTTGAAGCCTCATATACGAGTAGCCTCCCCAATTCAGCCATTGCGTTTCCTATAAGTCCAAGTTCAAAGCCTCCTAATTATAATTATTGCACTTTTCACACAACCACAAAAATATCCAATTATATTATCACTTACTGAAGATGGGACATGGAGTTTGCTCATTTCTTAAAACCGAAACCCAATGCTTTATCAATGGATGTGGCGGTACAAATACCTGGGAAAAAAAAAATGTCAATTATTTAATTCTAAGAAATCCCATCTTAAAGCATATTCTTAAAACACAATCTATTATGCCTTTTCAATAAATCAACATTCAGATAAGGCCCAAAAAAAAAAAAAAAAAAACACCAAGTAACAAGATCTTCTTTCTTGTTTCTTTTTCTATATTTTAGTAATACCCATAGGGTTTAATATTTAGGAGTGAACTAACAAGCATTCGGTCCTCAGAAATCGGCTTCTCTCCAGTGGCCATGCGAGACTTCACGGTAGCGAAGCTACGACGGCGAGCACTGGAATACAAGATCTGCGGGCAGGGGAGGACTGATTAGTAACACTTATAATTAAGGGGGGTTTTGAAAGTGAATAATTGAGAATTAGTGGGACAATTATACAAAGATTTCTCTTTTGGTACCTTTTTGGGAAAGCACGAGGAAGAGTGAGATGGGAGGAGGTTATGAAGGAGAGATTGGGGATTAGGGTTTCGGGAAAAGCATGGTGATGAGACGAAACGGCGCGTATCGGAGGGAGACCGGAGAGAGAATTTAATGGAGTACGCCATGGCCATGGATAATTCATTCATTCGATCTTCGGGGGCGTACGAGATAATCTCGGGTGGATGGGTTTGTTGACAGAGGATGACTCGCTCTGACTATTCCGTATTGGGCTCCTGGCATGGGTTCCAAGGGCCAGATCCACTTAGTTACCAAATTTAAGCCCGTAAAATGGGATAAAAGAGGCAAATAGCAATATGAAGTATTTATAGAAAATGATGATTTTTATACTCCATGTTTAGAATATGAACAATATTATTAATCTCTCTATTTTATAGTTATGAAAATTATACAATTCTAAATATTCCTTTTTTTTTTTTTGGTGATTATGGGTGGTTAATAAAGGATAAGAATGTCATTACGGTTTGTTTTATAGATTTGTGTGTAAATCTCACAATTTGTGAGCATTCATTTTTTTATCTTCTCCCGTACAAATACTAATGCCAATTGTATATTTCACAATAAAAATATGATATGACATGTTATTTTCATTCTCCTATGCATAATGTTATTTGAAATATTAAGACCCCGTTCATTTTACAAATTTGAGTTTTTAGTTATAAGTTTCTACAGTTAAAAGTTTTTAAAAAATGTCACATCTAATTTTTTCTGCTATAGTTAAAAGCTCTCAAAAATTGTAACATCTCAACTCGAATTGAAAATTCGAATCCTCGAAACGAACGAGACCTAAAATCTATTTTTTCTATAATTATTAAGCTTTAAAAGTTGTAAAAATAAACTCTTCATTTTTAAATAATTTAAAAAGGCAAAAATTATAATGATTAAATGAAAAAGTAATTATATCAACCAAAAGAATCAAGTGTCAAATCTTTCATATATGTTATACTTGTGGGAATTTACACAGAGTATAGCATATGATAAATTTAGCATAATAAATAGCATTACATTAGAGAGTATTTTTTATACTTAAGTGCTAAATTTACAGTTGGCACATCAATTAAATTATTGCATTAAAGATGCTCTTACCCTTAGAGTGCATGAGTCTGAATCTAATATAGCTATTTGATTAAAAATGATATTAATCAAGAGTAAAAGATAAAAATTCATACTCATATACTCTAAAGGGTATTTATGTCCTTTCATCTAGCATATTTCTCAAGATTTTTAAGCAAGTACTATATTTATTGTTAAATAATTTATTTATCCAACGTAATAAATTATTTACCTCAATAGTGTTGTAAATATGTTATTTACTATAAAAAAACGTATCAAATATGTTAAATACTTTATTTATCCAACGTAATAAATAATTTACCTCAATAGTGTTGTAAATATTATTTACTATAAAAAAACGTATTAAATATATTATTTACTATAAAAACTGTTTAATTTCAAAGCCCTTTATAATAGACTAAGACTATCTCCAATATAAATGTTAATGCCAATTATATATAAATATATATTATTAAAAAGTGTGATATAATATGTTATTTTTATTTTTGCTCCAATACATAATGTTATTTGAGATGTTAAATCTATTTTTTCTCATAATTTTTAAGTTTTGAAAGTTGTAAAAGTAATATTTTATGTTTAAAATGATTAAAAAAATGCAAAAGTTGCATTGACTACATAAAAAAGTTAACATTTTAACCAATAACAATCAAATGTCAAACTTTTAATATGCTATACTTAGTAAGAAATTTGTCACAAAATATAACATATGAAAAATTTAGCACAACCAATAGTATTACATTAGAGAGTTTTTTTACACTCAAATGCTAAATTTATAATTAGCATATTAATTATAGTATTGCATTAAAAATACTGTGAGGAATACAGCTTTTGTGCTAAGTTTGGTAGAGGTGAAAAGTGTTAGAAAAGAAAAGAGTGTAAGGATTTTTGAAGAGAAAATAAAACTATGAGTTATTTGATAGGAGAGAAATGAATAGGAGAAATTGAACAATGCGTCTAACCATTTATATTCCTTCGAAAAGGGTGAGATTTTTAAAAGAAAAAGTTGTTCTACTTGTGGGGAAAAAAATTGCTTGTATAAATAGCCAATTTACTTTTTGTCCTTATTTTAAAACTAATATAACATTAATAAATTGGTAAAACATTCATTTACTTAATCATCTATTGTATGACCCACCTCTTTTACCAAACAAGATAAAAGGAAAAATAACCTCATTTCTATCATTAATATTTTCTATTCTTTTTCCTATTTTCTTTTCTTCCTCTTTTCTTTCCTTTCCCTAGAGAAATAAAAAGGGTGATAAATAACATTTTGTTGAGCGCAATGATAACAAAGAGCATAACATGTATATAAGTTAGTAAATAGTGTTAAATTATTTAGCAAAAGAAAAAAGTAATAGTAAATTTTGAGGTTGATTTAGTACTTAAATTATGAATTTATTTTATGAATTACTGTCCATTAAAAATTAATGATACTCAAAAATAAAGATGTAATTAGAGAAGTTAACGAATTTCACCGAACTCTAATTATGAATTATTTATAGATGATTGATCTATATGCAATGACTATATCTAATAAAAACTTCACAGTTTAGAGTAATTTATGTCTATAATTACGAAAGTGTTATTTCAAGTTTATAATGGAGTAACTATTAGAATTAATATAATTAATTAATTAAATCTACCCTAAATTATATACTCTAATAAATATTTACTAATTTTGATTTAGATGACATTTACTAATTTTGTAGTTAATAAACTCATATTTACCCATACAAATCTTCTTTTAGAACTAAAGATATAATCTATTTATAATTGTAGGAAATAAGTATTTATTGTCATAAGAATTTAAAATTAAGGACTTGTTCATTTGCATCAAAACTTAAAAAAAAAAAAAAAAAAAAAAAAAAAAAAAAAAAAAAATTTTATTCAAGTTTATGTTGCTTTGTAAAATTTGAGTTTGAACTTGAATTTGAGATTAAAATTTGAAGTCCTATTCTTTTAGAATGTAACTTGAGTGTAATTTTTGAGTTAAATTTGAGTTATAACTTGAGTTGAAGTTGTAACTTGAATAAAATTGAGTAAAGTTGAATAAAGTTTGAACTTAAAAGAATATGGACTTGAATAAAGTTCAAACTCAAGTTGTCTTTTTTTGAGTTTTTTAGACAAAAGAATAAGCCCTGAGTTCAAGGACCCCTTCAACTAAAGTTCATAAACTCAAACTCAAGTTAATGAACTGTATTTTTTATATTCTTAAAAATGCCATAATTTTTTCATTTTAATTCCGATTAAGATGATTTTTTCTATGCGTTCGTAACGAAAAGACGAATAAAACATCACTCATATACCCTATTAAAATTTTCCATTATCATTAAATTTTTATTAAAATATTATCTAGATATAAATTTAAATTTTGACTCATTCAAACACAAACTCAAGTAGATTTTCAATTCAAACTATAACTCAAAATGTACACATCTAAACACAAACTCAAATTAAAATCCTAACTTAAACTATACTCAAATATACCTTAACTCAAATCAAGATCTGAATTTAAATCACCATAATTCAAAAAAATATAAATGAACAAATCCTAAATTATTAGCTACAAGAGAAGGTATTTGTATAAAACTTTAACTTATTTTTGTAAAAAAATTTCTAATTTATAGATAAAAATAGCGTAGGTAAATAACTAGACTTGATTTCAAAAGTGCAAGCCAAATCACAGATGATTTTCGCAGATGGAATACACTCTCTCCATCCTCATGTATATACTTCGCCCTTTTCTGTATATTAAGAAACATCAACTCCGTAATATATAAGAGAGATTCTAAAGAACGGAAAGAATCGTCAGTTAACTAGTAGCTTAGTTTCATCTCTCAAAATGAATCCATCTCCTGCAAATAGATGATAAAAGGATTTTTTTATTTTATTTTTATTTACCCAGAAACGCAAAACATGATGAAGCTGCTTTTCTCACATATACTCAAAACTCAATTAAAAAAAAAAAAAAGAAAAAAAAAAACGAACGACAACAATCGAAATAAATTAAGACTTTATTTAATTTACAGATTTAAATTTAATTTGAGTTGAAATTTAATTTTAAATTTTAAATGTGATTACTTTTTAAAATATTTTATTAATAAATTTTAAATTTTAAATTTAAATTGGTAAAATTATCAAAATTAAGAATCGTTTCCATAGACAAAAAAAAAAAAAGAGAAACGAAATTCTAAGAATGTATTGAATCTGATATCTTATTTAAAAAAAAAAAAACAAAAACTAGATGCTTCTTCCAACATTGTTTTTGATCACCGTAGAAATCCATTTTGAATATCTCGAAGCTGCCATCGCCGAAAGCTCGATCTCACCAGATCTGGTGGATGATGGTTGCGACGCCGATGCCGGAGGGAGACGCTGGGACGCCGGGTAAGATGCGAACAGGCTGCGCCCCCTGCCATCTCTAGATCTCGGCTTGAGGCACCGATCCTCCGCCACAACATCTCACCGTCGTCACCTCACCCACTCCCCCGGAAGATTCCGGTGTCGCAGCGGCCTCCTCCCACAAAGATTTGTGTGCTAGAAAGATTTATGTCGCGGTGGCCTCCATTTGCAGGAGATGGGTTGAGGGTTCTACAAATTCTCTAGGTGGGGCCCATAGTGAAAAGTTTGTTTGGGGTAAAAGAAAAATGAGGCCCACAAACATTTGTAAAGAATAATGAGACCCACAATGTCAGCAACCTACAAGGCTGCCAGTTATGTCCCGGGTCTCATTGGATTTACAGATTTAAATTTTTAAATTAAGTTATGATATAATTTTATGTAATAATTTTTTATTATAATAAAAAATTTATAATTTTTTATAAAAGTTTTTAATTATAATAAAATTAAAATTAAAAATTTAATTGGTGAAATGAACAAGGCTTACAATATTCAAGTATTGTATGAGGTCATCGGTAGTAATCTATCACCTACTTAGGGGTAGTTTAAGACTTAATTTATTTCACCGATTTGAGTTTTTAATTTTAATTTTACTATAGTTAAAAGTTCTCACAAAAAGTTATATCTAACCTTTTCTATTACAATAAAAAGTTCTCACATAAAATCATATCTTAACTCAAAACGAAAACTCGAATCAACAAAATAAATGAGACATAATTTTACTAACAAAATGTATATATATGTACATATATACATACACACACCATTCTTCCTATCCCTTCACAGAATCACTTTTAAATGGCAAGAATTTCATCAGATTATTTATGTAGGATTTATTTAATTTCAATATAACATTATATACACAATAATTTCACAATACTTGCAATTAGTAGAAGTCTTTTACATAAATTTAGGCCTCCTTCATTTCGCTTATTTAAGTTTTTAATTTAAGCTGAGATGTGATATTTTGAACACTTTTAATTATAGTTAAGAAAGTCAGATATGATATTTTCTGAGTGATTTTAACTGTAAAAATTTATAATTGAAAACTCAAATCAATTAAATCAACAGCCCTTAAATTAAAACTGTGCATCACCAAAATTTTTGAAGAGATCATGTACTACCTATCTCTTTTTAAATGATAGCCTTAACTAAAGAAAAATCCTATAAGGCATAAACTAAACACTACTACTAATATAATATGAGTCTCACTTGTGAGTCTCACTATGTGAGACCTACTCTTTATTAGTAGGTGATATTTAATACTATAGTTATCGAATAACATTGTTCTTAACTAATTTTTTTTAAAAAAATAAAAAATAAAAATAGATAGCATTGATCACGTGGCATTGTTTATTATTTCTCATGGAGTAATAGATTGTAGTGATGAGCAGTTGAGCCAGTCTAGTGTTATTGGACCACCTCAAGGGCTCATCACGGCCTCGTTCATTTCACGGATTTGAGTTTTTAATTTGAGCTGAGATATGACATTTTTTTGAGAGCCTTTTACTGTAGTAGAAAAAGTTAGATGTGACATTTTCTGAGAGTTTTTTACTACAGAAACCTAAAACTGAAAACTCGAATCGGTGAAATGAACGAGACCTACATCTCTCTGACTATGTAGTGACAAATTTTATTTTATTTAATTTATTTATTTATTTATTTTTGTTCTTTTTGTCACCATTCGTTTAATTTGAACGAGCATTCAATCTTCCCTTCTAATACCAACGGTCTTCATTATGAACTTGCTTTAAAAAGGACAATTTCTGTTAAAAAAAAAAAAAGGAAAGAGAGAAAAAAAAAGGGGAAAAAGACAGAAGAAGAAAGAAATGGACAATGAACATATTTAAGTTGCTCCTTAATGGGTAAATGAAAATGAAATTGTGAAAACGAAGTTCAATAACTGAAATGCCTTCAACCTTTCTCTTTAATGAAAGTAATTTCTTTGTCACAAAAAGGGAAATTATCATGAACTAAAATATGCTACCAACAAATTAGGATTTGACAATATCAGAATGCAGCTTTCCATAAGTGCTATTTTCCGAGGAATATTATGCATTGAATTCATTCACCAAAAATTTTCCAAGGAATTAATAATGTGACCTTTTTTCCCCACATATGAATGTTGGCATATTCTACACCTAAATACTATTCTTTAGCTTAAAAGGAAAAATAATAGTGACTCTGATATTAATGTTGGGAAATATTTGTGGTTATTATTACTTTTTTTTTTGTTTTTTGTTTTTATCTGTTTCTATACTTTAATGAAAGTTCTTTAGACCTTGTTCATTTCGCGGATTCGAGTTTTCAATTCGAACTGAGATGTGACCTTTTTTAAGAACTTTTTACTGTAGTAAAAAAAAGTTAGATGTGACATTTTTTGAGAATTTTTTACTGTAAAAATCTAAAATTAAAAACTCGAATCGGTGAAATTAACGAGACATTAATTTGTAGAAAGAGAAATTTCCTACCACTTAAATGTGCTACTGACATTGGAGGATTTAAAATAAGATAAACTACACGGTTGTTTTTTGAATTATAAACTGCGTCACAAAATATCTTTAAATTTTAATTTATAACATTTATTCTTTTAAAATTTTAAAATTTTTGCAAATTTTTCCTTTCTGTGAATTTAAATCAATTGGTTTTATTAAATGAATTGAGCCCAACAATTATTTGTCAGATTTCACCTTTTAATCAACTTATTTAATCAGATTTTAAAAAAATATATATTAAAAATATTTGAAAACAATAAATTAAAAAATTAAAAACTCTCAAGTATCTCTCCCCCTCTTCTTCTCTCGACTTTGCCTCTCTCTCTCTCTCTCTTCTCTTTCATTTTCGACATTCTCTCTCCCTCTTCTCTCTCTTGTGGCCCAGTCTCGTCGCGATCTAGTTCCAGAGACCCACCCCGTCAGGACTTAGCCCAGACCATCCACCCCCAATCGTGTCCAAGTCTCGTCGCGACCCACCCCCTCATCACAACCCAGTCCCGCCGTCACAGCCCTATCGCGACTCACGACCCACCCTTGTCATCGTGACCTGCCCAGCTCTGCCGCGATCTAGATCCACAGCAGCTCCGGATAGAGTTGGTTTAAGATTTTATTTACATGTTTTGGACATTGTTTGGTATTGTTTAAGATTTTGTTTGGTTGATATTTGATATTGTATAAATCTCATCTGGGCTTATTGAAATTATTTATAGTGCGTTTTTTTTTTAAATAGATGATTTGGCTTTTTTTTGTTTGATTTCTTTATATAGAGATGGATTTTTCGGTGGAGAAAGGAAGAGAGAGTTGTTTTTTTTTTTTTTTTTTTTTTTTTCTGATGAAGAGGAATCAACAAAACTTTTCTCTAACAATCTACGATGACAAATTAAGTTGAAGAATTCAAAATAGATGCAAATATCAGTAATATGTATAGTACAACTAAACTTGCAAACTCATTGGCAAAAAATCTTATATTCAAAAAAAAAAAAGAAAAAGAAAAGGGTCAAATGATAAACTTCAGCAAACACCGGTGTACAAGGCTCTGCCTAATTTGACCTCAAATGGTTTAGAATTGCAACTCACTGTTTGATACTTTCTGTTTTCTCTTTCAGCAAACACCAGACGAGAGAGAGTTGTTGCAAAGAGAGAGATGAGAGGTAAGAGTTTTTTTTTTTTTTTTAGATTTTTAGATTTTTTTAAAATTACATAATTGAACATAAAATAATTATGTAGGCAATTTTGTAATTGCACTTTTAAATCTACAACTCTTATTTAACCAAAAAAACATTTACAAGACTTTTAAAATCTAAGAAGAACGGAAGTTATAAATAAAATTTAAAAGACATTTTGTGACACTGTCTGGGTAATCGTATAATTTGTAATATCATAAAGGATTTAGCTTACCATAAGTGTCACAATTTTAAGGAATTTGGCTTTTGTTGCATATACTACTGGTATTAAATGCTGGCATCTATCATTTGAAAAAAAAAAAAAATGTTGGCATCTACATGCTGTGTATCCTTGGCATGAAAAATTGTTAATTGATAAGCTTCCCCAAGAAAAAAAAATGATAATTAAAGCATGTGAAGAAAACTAGTAACTCCAATGTTATATTAAAAAATATCTGCTTTTGTTATTATTATTATTATTGTAATTACTGCCGTTACTTTCTAGGCATGACATACTGTTTTTTAAAAATACTCTTTCATAATCATAATAACATTTATTTTCACTTAAAAACATCAATATTTATTTTGGTTACTAAGTTAAAAAAAAATATTTATTCTATTACGAAATGAACTTTTATCCACCAAGTCGCTTGAAAAACTGCAACATAGTATTGTTCTTTGGTTATTATGCGTAACGCACTATAATATATTTTATCATATTCACTTCACCAATTTAAATTTAAAATTTAAATTTTATTACAGTAAAAAATTTTAAAAAATAATCACATTTAATTTTTTTATTACAATAAAAATTCTCATATAAAATTATATCTTAACTCAAATTATAAATTCGAATTAACGAAATAAATGAAATCCTAAAAAGGTTGCCTGATCAGTCATACAGTTGTTATGGGCCGTTAGATTAGAACTGAAGGGCCAGATTTTTGTAAGGGCATGCTAAGAAATATCATTCTTTCTAGATGGACAGGGGCTACTAAAAAGTATTGTTAAAAAATGTAGGGTCCAGTAATAAATGGAAATAAAAAATGATAGGAAAATAATAATAAATGATTAAAATGATAAAGTAGAATGACAAATGGCAATTGCATCGTTCTCGTCCACTACTCAGTGGCTGGGGCTTTCTTTCGGCAAGAAAAAGTTGGATTTAGGTGAAAAGTCTGGCAAAAAAAAAAAAAAAAAATCAGATTCAGGTGAAAAGTCCAACAAAAGAAAAAAAAAATCAGTTATTTTTTGCTCTATTATATGTTATGTTTGTTGTTTGTGTCTCTTTAATATTAGTTGAAGTCCTAGGAATGAAAATAATTCCCATGGGATGAAGGTAGAAAACAATTATTGGGATAGAAATGGGAACGGCGATAAAAGTCTCGTTCATTTTGCTAATTTAAGTTTTATTACAGTAAAAAATTCTTATAAATAATCACATTTAACTTTTTTACTACAGTAAAAAATTTTCACATAAAATCACATCTCAACTCGAATTAAAAATTTGAATCAGCGAACTAAACGGGCCTTTCTCAATTTGTGATAGAATGGAGACGGGAGAAGTACTTTGCACCTCAATTATGTCTTGATATTAATATATTATATTTTTTATATATATAGATACGCATATTTCTTAAAATTATTTTTTATTTTAAAAAAAAGTAACTGCAAAAAAAGTAATTCATTTTTTAATTGAAAAAGGAAAACTATGGAGTTCTTTGTACCGCGAAAAAAATGTAGTTATTAATCTTCTCTTATATTATAAATACACATAATAATGCACTGTCTAGTGCCTCCTCGTCTGCTTTTAAAGCTATTAGGAATAAATAAAAAATGATAATTTACATTTTTATTTTGATGTTTTTAAACTCTTTTGGCTTAAGCATTGATTATTGCTTTTGGATTTAGTTGACAATATATTAAGAATTTTGTATTATTATGGAACCTTTCGTTTTGGTATAAATTTATAATGAACTTTTACTATGTTTTTTAGTTGTTATAATTTTGAGATGCATAGTTTTATATGATGGAGAATGGAGTGGATATAGGAAAGACTCCCCCAACAAGAAATTTCCGACTCCAATCCAACTCCTTCTCATGCAGGAATGGAGACAGAGATGGAGACGAGGATGGAGATAATTTAAGGGGTGAGGATGGGGATGGGAAATAATCTTCCACCCCCATCCCACCTCATTGTCATTCC
This sequence comes from Morus indica, assembly GCA_029231665.1. Classification (NCBI taxonomy): domain Eukaryota; kingdom Viridiplantae; phylum Streptophyta; class Magnoliopsida; order Rosales; family Moraceae; genus Morus; species Morus indica. Next base: position 16,835,268 of record JACAGA010000012.1, on the reverse strand, counting down.
TATGAAGTCCACATACTATGCACATGGAGAGTACCACATGTGTTAAGTTCTATTAAGCACTCACACATATGAAAAAATTTGTGTTAACATGAGTAAACTAAGAAAAAAAAATCACATTATAAAATAACGCAAGAGAAACAAATTAGACAAAATGGATATATCAAATTAGATAAGGCGTAGAGGAATAGGAATATATGTCATAATAAAGATTTTTAAAATAAAATCTTAGAAATGAGACAAATTTAAATGCATATAAAATTCTAAAAAGGAACCAAAATGAAAAATATAAAGTTTTAGAGAAAGAAGTAAAAATAAAAAATAAGAAAAAGATCGAAATGAAAAAATAAATAATTTTTATGGCGAAATGATCTAAAATAAAAGTAAAGTAGGAAACAAAAGAAAAAAATAAAATTTTATGGCAAAAGGCAAAAAAGAAGGTAAAAAAGTGCTAAAATGAAAAAATAACTAAAGTTTAGGGTAAAAAGAAAAAAGAAAGGGCTTTTTTCGACCAAAATTTATATATTGTGTGTATGTATATAAATTCAAAGTGGCAAGTAACTATGATGAGACTTGCTTCTTGAATCAAACGTCCACTAATTCTATATCAATGTTAGTCTTGATTGTTTTAGTTGTTTCTTTTTTGAAGGGATTTTTTTATTGTTTTTTTTAATTCACTAAGAAATTTTAATAAATAGTAAATTTATGAAACTAAATAAAGTAAACAGTAGATTTTAAAACTATTAAAAGTAATTAGTAATTTACGTGGTTGTGTAACTAGTAAAAAATAATAGGAGATTCTCTGGTACGTCTAGTGTACTGATAGGTTAGGTTTTTCTAGCCGTTAAATCTACGTACTTTTTAATTTTTGTGTGATTTTATGCAGATCCAACAGACAGAAAATCTGGTCTACCGATATGTTGACGTACTAGAGAATGTCCCAAAAGTAATTTGCGTAGTTAAAAAAACTTATTTTCGACCCCTGAATACACTAATTGCCTCACGTGCTTCACTCCATCGATTTTTTAAGGTTTGATGTCACAAATGTATGACATGAATGCAATATGTGTTAAGTTTGGATGCTAATGGTGTGTCACTTAAAACTTTAGGATTAAAGTGAGACGAGTATTACTTGAAGGCCAAAATTGAAATTAATCCTTATGTTTTTTAAATTAATCCTTGGTATTACTTTTATATTTAAATGATGCGAGACCTAAATTAATTTTATCGTACACACCCCGTATTTATAACTGTCACAAGATTAAGTATGTTCGTGGACAGTTTAAGCTTTTTAAAAAAAAAAAAAAAAAAAAAGAAACCCCTACCAATCAAACTAAAAATAATTTTTTTTAAGGTATTTAAGCGGTTCGTGAGCAGTCTAAAAAAAAAACTACCGACTAAACTAAAAATAATTTTCTGGCGGTTTAGTATTTTTGAATATATATATATATATATGTGTGTGTGTGTGTGTGTGTGTGTGTGTGTAAGTCCTTAACTTGATATAATAGAAAGTAACTATGGTTGTAGTAGTTCTTCCAACAATCATGATTAACAATTGTTCCATTATATTGATCATTATTTACTATAATGAATTTCAATTTCCAACGTAATTATTTTGTATTTGATAGTGTATGTAAACGGTCTGTGTTACTAAATTATAAGTACATGGCCCCAACTATAGTCCCGTAAATCTGGATCAATAGCAGGGGGCAGTTTGAGCCGTGACACAATGATGCAACCCAAAACTCGCACAAACTTAGCAGATTTAAGATTATTATGAATGAATTTGTGTCATGATTAGGTTGATATAAATAAACGAGTAGGGTTACAGTTTATCTCTGAACATGAAGTGATTTGAATTGACACGATTAGTTATATGTGTTATCTACAATCTGTAATTTATTATATAATAACTGATATATTAAATACACATAAAATGAAATATAAAATTGTAAGTAAACTTCACTTTTTTTTTTCTTAAAAGAAAAGATAAATTAACTAATAAACTTATTAAATGTGTCATGATCGTGTTAAATAAATCATAATTATATTAATTATTTGTTCAACATATTTATTAAATGAGTTATACGGGTTGAAATGATTAACACGATTAATAAATAGACCGTGTTTGAATTAATATTTTTGACACATTTAATAGGCAAGTCCTGTTTGAGTTTATTTTTTTTTGAAAAAAGTACATAATTTATCATGGTTTTGTGTGAACATGTTGTATGTGTCATTTTAAATAATTAGTTTTCATTGTTGCTTTTTTATTTTTTATTTACGGTAATTGTTTCTTTTTTAATACAGTGATATAAATAATTTTTTTTTTCATTTTAAGTGGTATTTTTAATTTCTTATCCCTATTTTATAATACTAATAAATAAGTTGATACAAATATAATTCATTATTACGAATTACCACCCCTAAGTGCAGTGAGTTCTCCTTCCCATAACTTTTAGAGTTAGATTTTACAAAATTATAATAACGAATAGCATACCACGTTACACATATGCATTGAATCATAACAATTCCACCAATATACATGCAAGTTTGTCGTGTACGCATTTACTTCAGAAAAAGGGTACACTTGCATTACAGATTGCTACATTGTTGTACATATGTCGTTGTTTTATTTTTTAAACTATGTTTCTCCAATATTTTATAAAAGTGTGTATTACGTTATTACCCCTCAAACGGTTATCATAATCTTTCCAACTTGACATAAACATGCCATCATGATCTCCTCCTGTTCTCACATTCTGAAAAAAAAAGCTGATGGCTCAACCATCTATTTGACAAGTGTTGCTCTACAAATAACCTGCAACTAATATTACTAATCTCCATAAATGTCAGCTCTAGTGTGGACAATGCCTAATATATCTTAAAAAATATCACATATATATATTTTTTTAAAATATATATAATATAAAAAGACATTTATAATTTATCTAAATATTTATATATTTTAAAATAAAATATATATGTGACACTCTAATTCAATCTTAAATTAAAGACTTTACCATATATTTTATGAAATAACGTTAACAAATAATAAAATATTGGGAACAATTAAAAAAATTAAAAATAAAAGACATCTCTGTTTGGTTATTAACAAATAATCGACTTAGCCTTCGAAAAAAAGTTGACGTAAAAGGCGTGTAAAAACTAATGTTTTCGGCTGAAGAGAGAAAATGTTGACAATAGTACAATTCATAATTGTAAAAAAAAGCTAACAATTCAATAATTCAGGGCACCTTCTTTCATCTAATTTTTTTTTAAAAAAAAACACTTAAATTTTAATTTTATTTAAATTTACGTTTTTTTAAATTTTAATTTTATTCAATTTTATTTAATTTTATTCAAATTTTAACTTCAACTCAATTTATAATTCAAATTCAACTTAAAAACTACACTTAAATTACACTTTAAAAGAACAACCTCTCAATAATATACACATTGTAATTATACAAATACTTATTTCAACAACATAAAAATATAATATATAAAAAAATAAATTCGGGCAGCCGGTCGGACATCGGGTAGCTCAACCGGGCACGGGCAGGCATCCTCTGTCTGAAGCCCGTCCATGGCAATTTTCAGGTCGGGTCGGGCAGCCCGAATTTTCAGGCAGATCGGGTTCGGTCATCAGGTAAAAATTCAGACTTTTCGGTGGTCACGGGCGGCCCGTCTAAAGTTTCAGCACTAGGAACAAATATGGGAAAGGCTCCCCTGACAGGAAAGCTCCGACTCTGATCCAGCTCCTTCTCATGCAGGGATGGGGACGAGGATGGAGATAATTTAGGGGGTGAGGATGGGGATGAGAAATAATTTTTCTTTTAGGCAGTTTAAGTGGTTTAATATTTTTGAATATATATATATATATAAGTCCTTAACTTGATATAATAAATAATAACTATGGTTGTAGTAGTTCTTTCAACAATCATGATTAACAATTGTTCCATTACATTGATCATTATTTACTATAATGAATATCAATTTTACAATGCTAGTTTTTCCAACGTAATTGTTTTGTATTTGATCGTGTGGTAACGGTCTATGTTACTATATTATAAGTACATGGCACCAACTATAGTCCCGCAAATCTGGATCAATAGTAGGGGCAGTTTGAGTTGTGACACAATAATGCAACCCAAAACTTGCACAAATTTAGCGGGTTTAAGATTATTATAAATGAGTTTATGTCATGATTAGGTTGATATTAATAAATGAGTAGGGTTACATTTGATCTCTGAACATGAAGTGATTCAAATTGACACGATTAACTATATGTGTCATCTACAATTTAGTAATTTATGATATAATAGATGATATATTAAATACACATAAAATGAAATATAAAATTGTAAGTAAACTTCTTTTTCTTAAAAGAAAAGATAAATTAACTAATAAACTTATTAAATGTGTCATGATCGTGTTAAATAAATTGTAATTATATTAATTATTTGTTCAACATATTTATTAAATGAGTTATACGGGTTGAAATAATTAATACGATTAACAAATGGGTCGTGTTTGAATTAATATTTTTGACACATTTAATAGGCAAGTCCTGTTTGAGTTTTTTTGTTGAAAAAAGCAGATAATTTATTATGATTTTGTGTGGGCATATTATATGTGTAATTTTAAATAATTAGCTTTCATTATTGCCTTTTATCATTTATTTACGGTAATTGTTTTTTTTTTTAGTGCAGTGATATAAATAATATTTTTTTCTCATTTTAAATGGTATTTTTAATTTTTTTTTTTTCATATTTTGTAATACTAATAAATAAGTTAACACAAACACGATCTATTACTATGAATTGTCATCCATAAATGCAGTGAGTTCTCCTTCCCATAACTTTTTAGAATTAGATTTTGCAAAATTATAATAACGAATAGCATGCCACGTTAAACACATATGCATTGAATCATTACAATTCCACCAATATACATGCAAGTTTGTCGTGTATGCATTTACTTTAGAAAAAGTGTACACTTGCATTACAGATTGCTGCATTGTTGTACATATGTCGTTTGTTTATTTTTTAAACTATGTTTCTCCAATATTATATAAAAGTGTTTATATTACGTTATTACCCCTCAAACTTTATTATAATCTTTCTGAAAGGCGGGTAAAAAATAATGTTTTCGGCTGAAAAGAGAGAAAAATGTTGACAACAGTACAGTTCAATAATTGTATAAAAAAGCTAACTTTTCTTTTTTTTTTTTTTTATTGAAAAGAAGTAGCTAAAATGTTGTACATAACCATAGGTGTCAGGAATTTGAGAGCGACCTTTTTGTTTGCATCTGCACGTGACACATGCAGCGGGTAAAACCAAAAAGAACATGCAATGTCCTTCTAAACATCAGTGATTAACATATTATCCCTGTATGACGATAGGCACTAGGTATTACCGATTAAATTATGAAAACTTAAGTAAAATCATGATCTGATTGGTACTACGATAGCTTTGATTAACATGATAGATGATTTGATTATGCATATCTATATATATGTGTTTGTGTATATATATATATATATATATCAGCACTGTAGGATGTTGTAGATACGACACGGTTTTCTCATTATATGAGTTGTAAAATCCAATACTTTTAGTAGTGAGTGATGGATGTGGTTTCACAGGTTTCTTATTATGGTGTTAAAATGTTTCTAATACTTTTTCTTTATGAGTTTAAATGTTCTTAGATCAATATATCGCTGAGTGATTTACTTGATTTGACAAAAGTTCTATAAAGTTTAAATTGATTACTTTAAAAATTGACATCAATAAAAGACGTTACGGCCATAATGTTGAAATGAGTAAAAAGTTTTCTCCTTTATGCGTTGTGTTTGAAATAATTATTTATGAGACGTAATACGTACCACATGTTTTGATACTCATTCATCGACCTAGTTAGTTAGGTATTTTGTTAAAGAAATGTTAACTTCACTTTTTTTTCTTATTCTTTGTTATTTTTTATATTTTTTTATATGTGATTTTATTATCTAATTTTTATTTAAATAATAATATATTATGTTAATGGAGTCCTCTTATCAAATAATGAATGTAGAGAGTGACATAAAAAGTAACATAAAATGTGACGCTAACATTTCTTATTCTATTGTAAGAAGTATTGCAGAGTAACTGTTGGGAAAAAACACATTCCTACACCCACACAAGAAAAAAAAAAGAAACTAAAACAAAAATAACAGAAAAACATAGAAGACAAATATTCAAGTGGATCGGAAAAATTTCCTACGTCCACAGAAGATGGAGAAAAAAATTCACTAACAGTTTCAGAATTACACACTCAATAATAAACTTTATCACTTTCTCTCGCTACCTAAACCTCCTTACACCTTTGTCTATCTCTCTCCTCACTTTTCTCTCTCTCTCAGGAGGAGGTACTCTTTCTTTGCACTTTTCTCTTAGCACATATAAAGTCTTACATAAAATACTTATTTATAGACTCCTAATAAACTATAAAATAACTATTAACCAAAAACTGAAAACGGTAACTTATATAAAATACAAAATAGTAACTTTTCGAAAACTAATTTGAGGTATTTACCCAACAATAACTAACACTCAAGATTTCTTGTTAGGTGTTTCTCCGAGGAGTCGAGAAGCTGCTCAGCCTCCTCGAGGGATAGGTACTCACCGAGATGCCGCTTGGGGGTGGGAATATTCGGTAAAGTCTCATAGATGCCCTAGCTTGGCAAATCTTCAACATTGACCTTGTTCGGTTGTTCAACCGAGTCACCATGATCGACCACGCCAGTCAACCACGCAACACTCTTGATAGATTAGGAAAGATATGAGCATGAAGTACTGATGAAGATTATTAGTAAAAGTTATCATTTACGAATTCCAATATGATAACATAATGTGCTAAGTGAGAACTTATGGTATAGTATTTTCATGGATAACATGTTGACATTAATATGTCAAAATATCTTGATATGTCTCCAAACACTTAAATAGGGACAACGTCAGAAAGTTTCTTCAAGCTTGGGTTAAATTAAATGTTTAAACTAATTAATTGTACAATAAATTTTAGAACTATCTCACATTTCTTTTTTTTTTCTTTTTTTTATTAATATATATTTATATATTTTCTTTTCTTCTTCCAAACATATAACCTTGAGTAATGTTGACTCCTAATTTTTGTTTGTTTGAGTTTTAAAATTTCAAATAATGGGTACAAGCAAAAAGGAGGAAATAATTTTGAATCATTCTATAAAAAAACTTAGAAATAGAAATTTTAGTGGGGCAAAGTAACAAATTTTATATTGAACTTGCAGTATAAGTGAAACCTTTTAAAAACATTTAGCGTAAAACATATAGTTAGAGAATTTTTAAGATTAGGGTAACATAAGACAAAACAAATATAGTAATTAATTTTTAAAAATATTTGAAGGACCGAATAGGGCGTAGGTCGCTCCGTCCCTCTATCTAGGTCATCTTGCAAATGCTTAACTATAAAATCTTATAAAAGTATATATGATGATTCCAAAAATAATGATGACATATATCTAAATTGTACGGAAAGTAATTATATTAGCCAAAACAAAATCTAACATAAATGCGATACGCGAGAATCTAATGCGAATACGCCGTTATGAAAGTATTAACCGCATGTATCTAAATTGTACGGAAAGTACTTTTATTATTAGCCGCAACAGAAATCTGACATAAATGCGATAGCGAGAATCTAAGGAAAAGACGCCGTTAGAGAAGTATTAAATGCATGTATCTATACCCAATTAAAATACTTACTAATAGAACCTGACAAAACATAGAGATCTAAAAACATATTTGTTGCATGAAATTCCATAATACGTAAACACACTTACTATCAAACACAATGAAAGTACGATAATCTAATAAACATTTTGCCCTATCACATTAGAAATAAATATAATTAATAATATGATCATTCCGAACTACCACCAACTAGAATTGAACAAAAAATTCGAACACAAATTCGTGTGAGAAAATTACTAGATATAAAATTACCATCATTATTGTGCCTTTACTATTGAATAAACATTAGAAACAAAAAAGTAATTCTATAAAGACTAATTGCTTATATCTAAATCGTATGTGAAGCATTTACTGAAAGAATTTAGTTGGATTATTAAAGATCTGACATAAATATTAGGAATCTAATGAGAATATAACAGAACGTTAGAGAAATATTAACTGTATGTATCTAAAACACGATAATCTTATTATACGTAAATAGTCTTAGATCTTGTTCATTTCACCGATTCAAGTTTAAAATTTAAATTTTACTACAATAAAAAGCTCTCAAAAACAGTTATATCTAATTTTTATGTCACAGTAAAAAATTCTCACATAAAATTACATTCAACTTAAATTAAAAACTCTAATTAGTCAATTGAACGACCCTTTAATGTCGAACATAATAAAACTGCGTAAAGAACACTTAACCTAATCACGTTAAAAATGAACCTAATAAAGATAATATCGTTCCCTGCCACCAATTAAAATTGAACAAAATTGGAACACGATTTTCCTTAGATAATTATTGAATAAAAATAAAAATTAGAAAAAAGAAAAAAGAAAATCACACATGAGAACAAACGCAAAGACATATATGTATGATTGAGAGACAATTATCAGTTTGAGACATCATATGCAATTCGCCACGTAGCAAGTAGTTCTCAAGCTTTTGTCACGGAAAATCCAAAGTTTGGGATGACAGTCGCATGAGGCTGCCGTCCAATACTGCTTGATTAGCCGAAAAAAAAAAAGAAAAAAAGAGTTGGTCCAATACTACTCCTAGTACTGCAGTGACCCACTGTACGAATCTTCACTAATTGCAAACCCACACACACTTTTAAATAATAATAATAAATAAATAAATAAATAACAAAACAAAAAGAAGGGGAAAAACGACACCCACCTTACAAGCGACCTCTGCCATCTCGATTCCCCACGTCCGTTTGTTAGATTACGTGTCATCGTCGCCTCGATTTTCGGGCTTAGCTTCTCTTTCTCTCTCACTCAACGACGTTTTTGCCCTTCACATGTTTATTTTATTTTTATTTTCACTTTTTGCAATCAAACAATACCATTTTTGCTACTGAACTTGTGCTATAAATACGAGTTTCAGTTTCATAACCGATTTTCTCTCTCTTAACTCTCTCTATCTCTCTCTCCATCACATAATATCTGTTTGGTTGTGACTTTGCATCAACACGGTTCTCCTTTGATAATGGATTCCACCACCATGGATCCTACTAGAGCTTTTGTCAAAAGTGTGAAGCGTCTTGTTGTTAAGGTCGATATTATCGCAACTTTAATCGTTGTTTTTTAATTCTTGTTTTCGTTAATTTTGGTGTTTTTTTTTGTTTTTTTTTTCTTTTCAAGATCGCTCTTGGCATTTTCTTTCACCAAATGAACTGGCATGTTCTGTTTCAGATCATCCTTTTGTTGTTCATCCGTCTGTGCAAGAAGTGCATATTAAGAGCGTTTTTCTTCCTTTTATTTTTAAATTTATGATGATTTTTCTTGCCTTTTTTTTTTTTTTTGGATTTGATGAGTTTTCCTTTTCTTTTTTAAAAGATGGATTCGATGTTTTTTAAGAGCAAGTTCTGTCAAATATATGTAATTTCATCCAAACAGGCCATATATATTAGGGCTAGTAGTCTGACATATGGTCTATACACACACACATGTATATTTATATATGTATATGTATATGTATATACACATATATCGAAGTGTGTGGATGAATTGAATTAATATGGGGTTTAGTAATAATTAATCTATAATCAACATATACAAATTCTATTTTGTGAGAGGGTTCTTTGTAATTTTTGAAGCATTTATAGGTCAATAAGAAAAGAAGGAAATGACAATATCGTGACGTTTTTAGGTTGAATAATTTAGAGGTCTGGTCTATGAATACTCGTTTGTTTGTTTGTTTTTTTTTTTTTTTTTTAATTTTTAATTTTTCAGTTTGTTTTAGTTAAATAGCTCTCGAAGTTATGAAATATTCTCGATTTCAGAACTATTTTTTGTTTTCCTTTTACAAACGGGACATTTTTGCTTATTTATTTGTGTTTGCTTATAAATTTTTAGGGCAATTTTGAATATGGATTAGTAAATGGTAATGATCAATTATTATTTCTGATTTGTTTAATTAATTGATTTTAGGTTGGAACGGCTGTGGTCACTAGAAGTGATGGGAGATTGGCGTTGGGAAGACTTGGGGCTCTATGTGAGCAGGTGCTCTGCTTTTTCTAAATCTATGACCCAAAAATTTCACTATTACACAAATAAATAAATAAATAAATAAATAATAGGAGATTAAGAGTGAAAAAATCTTTTTTTTTTTTTTGTTTTTAATAAATTTTTTCTAGAACTGACGTTATCATGATTTTGTCAATTAATAAATACAGCTTAAAGAATTAAACTCTCAAGGCTATGAAGTTATTTTGGTGTCATCAGGAGCGGTTGGTCTTGGCCGCCAAAGGCTAAGATACAGGAGATTGGCCAATGCCAGGTTAAATACCACATTTTATTATTTATATTTTACTATATATATATATATATATTTCCTTGAATAATATGTTTCTGTATATACAAGACGATTTCGAGGCTTTAATGATCTGGCGTTACATGTTTTTACAGCTTTGCTGATCTGCAATATATACAAGACAATTTCGAGGATGGAAAGGCTTGTGCGTCTGTTGGGCAGGGCAGTCTCATGGCTCTTTATGATACAATGTTTAGCCAGGTGGGACAAAACTGATCTAGTTTGCATTGGTTTGCAGTCTTTTCTTGTTTCTCTTATTTTTACACCTTTCTAAGTGGCTAATATCGATCGATTTCTTACGCAGCTCGATGTCACCTCGTCTCAACTTCTCGTGACTGATGGAGTTTTCATGGATCAAGCTTTCAGGAGACAACTTTCTGATACCGTGAATTCCTTGTTGTCTCTGAGGGTTATTCCTATTTTCAATGAAAATGACGCTGTCAGCACTAGGAGAGAACCATTGATGGTATGCAACTCTTATTTATCCGTTGCAGCTTACTTTTGTATCTGAATATGTTTTAACTCTTGCCTGTTGTTCTGATCTTTTGCGCTGTATTATTCACAGGACTCCTCGGGCATATTTTGGGATAATGACAGTTTGGCAGGCTTATTGGCGCAGCAACTGAATGCTGACCTGTTAGTGTTGTTGAGTGACGTTGAAGGTCTCTATAGCGGTCCTCCAAGTGACCCGAAATCGAAGCTAATCCATACATATGTCAAAGAGAAGCATCAAGATGAGATAACATTTGGAGACAAGTCGAGGTTGGGCAGAGGTGGTATGACTGCTAAGGTCAATGCTGCTGTTTCTGCTGCTAGTGCTGGCATCCCTGTTGTCATCACTAGGTACAATTTTCTCCTGATTGAAATTACTGAGTTTGGACTAAACTATAATTTTCGTTTAGCTTATTTGATCACATTTGCCGTCTCCATCAATATTTTTCTTGTAGATGTTTTGACTATCATCTATATATATGCATGGATTTATGTACTCATTTCTTGCATTGAAAATATTTACATGCATATGAAGATCAAAAGTCATTTTGTATAGATATTTTTTCACTAATTTTGTTGCTGTTAACTTGTTCAGGACAATAGTAAATTTTTCGTTTTGTTATCTAAACCGGTTTCCGATTCTATTGCAGTGGCTATGCCCCAGACAACATCATCAATGTTCTTCAAGGAAGGCGTGTTGGTACTGTCTTTCATCAACATGCACATTTGTGGCCTGTAGTTAAAGAAGTGTGCGCACGTGAGATGGCAGTTGCAGCACGGGAATGTTCTCTGAGGCTTCAAGTAAGTAACGACATGTTTTAATTTCCTCTGTAGCTTCTATAAGTTTTTGCGTTAATGTTGTTTAGTCTCATATGTGGTCGGAGAAGTAGGTTTCCATAAAGCTTCAGCAGTATGATTTGAATTGTTCTGTTTTAGGCCCTAGAATCTGAAGCTAGGAAGCAAATTTTGGTGGACATAGCTGATGCACTTGAGGCAAATGAAAGTTTGATAAAATCTGAGAATGAAGCTGATATTGCTGCTGCTCTTGAAGCTGGGAAAGACAAGGCACTTGTATCTCGTTTGACCCTAAAGCCTGGGAAGGCAAGCATTATTAAACTTTCCTTCTTCTTTTATTTTTTTTATTTTTTACATTTTGTTTTGCATTAGAATTTGTGTATGTCATCATATATCGTAAGTCTTGTTTCTCTACTGCACAATTGCCATGTCTTGTTCTTGATATTGATAATTCTATTCGCAGATATCTAGCCTTGCAACGTCGATACGAAAACTTGCTGATATGGAAGAGCCTATTGGTCATGTTTTGAGGAGAACAGAGGTCTACAAATCATCTTCATTTCTTAGATTCGGCGTTTTCTCAACTCGACACAAATAAATAGCTTAACTCTTCGTTGTAGTTGACTTAAGTGATCTCCCCTTTCTTTGGCATAACTTGTTATTTTTTGACACTGTTGATGACTGCTTTTGCTCACAGATGGCCGATGGAGTTATCTCAGAGAAAGTGTCCTGTCCTTTGGGTGTCCTTCTGGTTGTTTCTGAGTCTCGGCCCGATGCCTTAGTTCAGGTGAATGTTATAATTATTGTTCTTGGGGTTGTGAACATTTTATCAGGATTAAAAATATGTGTATAAGCAAAACTATGGTTGGTATGTTTATAAAACTAATGTTTGTTGCAGTCTGTAGTCATTTCTATTTTCCCGTGACTTATTCGGTTAATGTTCTCAAAAGATTAGAATGTGGGAAATGTTTGAATTGATCAGATAAGGTCTAAAGTAGGAATTGAAGTGTTCGATGATGCTTTTAAGTTAATTGAGAACTACAAAATTGTAAAGGAAGAAAAAATTTAGTACAGATGGAAATAGATGAATAGATTAAAAAATAGAATGAGTAAAAAAAGGGGAAATAAATTTTAAGTGGAATTGTTTTTTCTTTTTATCATTAATCATTTCCCATTGGATCAACAGATAGCCTCGTTAGCAATTCGGACTGGCAATGGCCTTCTGCTTAAAGGCGAAACAGAAGCCAAGCGATCAAATGCAATCTTGCACAAGGTTTGAGACTTTTGACTTCAGTGTTCCCTTCTTCTTTCATATACCATTGGCAATGAAAGAGAATTATTTTAAGGAATAAGGTTGCTTCTTGGACATAGGATTAAGGCGGGGTGGGTTAAGTGGAAGAATGTCACGGGAGTTTTATGTGATGATAAGATGCCTATTAAGTTGAAAGAAAAATTCCATAGGACAACAATTCGCCCAACTATGTTATATGGTAGTGAATGTTGGGCTATCAAGAGACAACAAATATACAAGATGAGTGTGGAGGAGATGCGTATGTCAAGATGGATTATTGGCCATACGAGGATGGATCGCATACGGAATGAAGTTATTCGTAGTAAAGTAGGTGTAGGACCAATAGAAGATAAGGTACGGAAAAACCGTCTTAGGTGGTACAGGCATGTACAACATAGATCGTTAGATGCACCTATTCATGCTTGGGTGAACATCCAAATACCTAGTACTAGAAGAGCGAGGGGTAGACCAAGAATTACTTGGGCTGACATAGTTAGGCACGAATTTCAAGATCTAGGGCTTCAGGAGGGTCTCGTATTTAATAGAGCAGACTAGAAACAAGAAATCCATATATCAAACCCTAATTAATTTAGAATTAAGGCTTGTATTTGTTGTTGTTGTTGTAAGGTTGCTTCTTGGTCAAGTATGTGCCGAGTTTCTGTGTGCTTAGTTTATTACTTTCTTCTTTTTCTAGGTTATCACGTCAGCAATCCCAAGTACGGTTGGTGACGACCTTATTGGACTTGTGACTTCAAAAGAGGAAATTCCTGATCTGCTCAAGGTATGCAGAAACAATTCAAAAAACTTTATGTTGTCTTATAGGCGGACTTTTGACAAACATTTTGCCACAGCTTGATGAAGTAATAGATCTTGTGATCCCTAGAGGCAACAGTAACCTTGTTTCTCAAATCAAGGAATCAACAAAGATTCCTGTTCTTGGTCATGCTGGTAAAGATAAATTTCATACTCAAACCATAAGTGAAAACCTATAAACGGGAGCTATTAGCTAAGTCAATTTTTCTTTGCAGATATAATGTGTCATGTTTACATTGATAAGTTGGCTTGTATGGATATGGCGAGGAGCCTTATTTTAGATGCGAAGATTGATTATCCTATCGCCTGTAACGGAATGGTAAGCAATCACAATGCCTTTTATTTATTTAATATGGCTTTGGCTTTCAGTACTTTGGCTCGTATAGAAGAATATGCATACTGTTATTGGAATAAGCCTATCTCTATATCTTGGCATCATACGCTCACCTAGATTTATCTATCATGCCTTGCCCAGAAAACTCTTCTTGTACACAAGGATTTGTCAAGTAACAGTGGATTTAGTGAACTTATTAGAGAACTGCAACATAAAGGTATGGCTATATCATGTTAGTTTTGATACCAAGATATGCTTATTTTTTCTTCCCTTATTGCTTTGACGAATTAAAACGAGATATGCACTGTTAAGAAAACTGAAACAAAACTACTCGACAAATGCAAACTATTGGTTGCAGGTTTTTCTCTATATGGTGGACCTAAAGCGAGTACGTTGCTGAGTATTGCGGAGGCAAGTCCTTTCCATCTTGAGTACAATACAATGACTTGCACAGTTGAGATTGTTGAGGATATTTTTGCTGCTATTGGTCATATTCACCATCATGGAAGGTACGTTTATCTTTACGCTCATCTCTTTTCAGTTCTAGTGGACTTCAACGCTAATGTGGCCAAACGTTGTTTACCCATTGCTTTTCTTTCTTCTGACTGTCTCTCTTGCAGTGCTCATGCTGATTGCATTATCACAGAAGATGATGAAGCTGCTGAACTTTTCTTAAATAAGGCACACAGGTATTTTTTTTTTTTTTAATAGATATCTTTCGATAACAATTAGCGACTACTGCTATTACTTAGGTAGACTTGATTAAGCAGTCGGTCATGTCATGGTTCTTCTCTTCATGGAAGTCTTAAGTAGTGGAAAACGGCTTCATTCTCATGGGATGACTTGTGAAAACAATAAAGAAACAGAGCCACATTCCTGTTTAATGCCAACTGGCTTAAGTAAACCAGAAACATAGAAACGTTGTCTAACTTAATGCCTAATTTAGTGTTTTGTCAAGAGTTTTCCATGTCTAAATCCCGGTAACTTTATGCAAAACTAATTGCTCTTCAAAATAATACTTGTGTAGCTCCAAATAGATGTTTAAGATTTAGTGTTCTAATATTGCTTTGCTTTTCTTACCGTGAAATCTCTTTGCAACATCCTCTAGTATTAAATCACTGCAAAGTTCAAAGCTGTCTCTTTCCTCCTTTTCTTATTTTAATTAATTTTGCGTGTTGTGAATCTTAATATGTGTGGATGTACTGTTACATGACCAGTGTCGCGCTATTCCATAATGGACGAACAAGATCCTGCAATGGAGCACACTCTGAACTTACTGCTGAGGTATGAGGGTCTTCACTAGTTTTGCTTGGATATGAAATCTGAGTGGAAGATTTTCTTGTTTTTTTATTGGTTTACTCTCATGGCTGAGCAGGTTGGGAAACCTGATAGCCAGATTCAGGCTCGAGATCCTGTTGGGGTCGAAGGATTGTTGACAGCAAGATGGTATGACAACTCTGCATAAATCTTTCTTGACCTTCACTTACATGCCATGCTAAATTATTACATAGAATTATGATCACATTTTTTACAAGTATTCATATGATTCACATGGTTGCTCTTTGTTAATGAAATGCAGGACTTTTAAAGGGAATGGGAAGATTGTAGATGGTTATGAAGTGATCAACCAAAGCCAAAAGGATCTCCTTTTGAAAGCCTAGCCATGAGGGGAGATATTCTTGTAGTCATTAGAAGCCAAAAAATTACTAATGTCAACTTCCTTATTCTTAGCCCGTAGAGATCATATTCCATAGTATTGTTATGCAATTTAATCCTTATTTTAAACCCATTTGTCGGATTTTTAACCCCTCATTCAAGGTGGCCACAGTTGTTATAATGGGGTCTGTCCTTTTTGTTGTACTAGATTACTATCATTATTACCCTTTATTTTTCTTTTCCTTGGAGTTGCATTACTCACCACAGGGATGACAATGGAAAAATTCTACTGGGCGTATCAACATTGACATTTAATGACGCAGGAGCATTTTTCTAGTTTGTTTACTCTACTTATTAAAATGTAATGCTAACAATGTAATTTACTAAAATATATATAGCTATATAATTATTGGCTTATGACGTGAACTTATAAGGGGTGTATGAGTAAATTTCATGTTCGTTCCTTTCGAAAAAAAAAAAAAGAAAAAAAAATCAATAAGAAGTGGATGTAAGAATTGTTATTCTTTTTGTTCATTCTCTATGTTGTGTGGGGCCATTATTCCAGTATTTCTCATTTTGTCAGTAGACGTGATTATAAAGGAAAGAAAATTAATATTTCCTTTTTTCTTTCCCTTTCATGACGTGCATATATATTTACACATAAATAAACGATTGTCCTTTTTATTTATTTATTTATTTATTTTGTTGTATCTTACATTGTCCTTTTAATTTTTTGTCGTTTTTAGTGTTGTGCCTTATCATTTTCCATACACGTTTCCCTTGTTGATAGACGTTTTCCTAAATAATGTTGGTTTTACGTAAAAGCTCTAGCCCCCCATTATTCTAATGTATCAGGATGCACAAATCATGTTGATCCTAAAATGGGTCTCTATCAAAGAAAAATTTGATAATCTCCTTTCTATATTTTTAAGAAACAAAAACACTTTACGTTCACATTTTAATTCAAGGAATGGCCCCAATTAGTAGAGCGCACACAAAATTCACATTGCTCTGTTCACATCTTGATGCGCCAAATTCAGACATTCTACAAGACGAAAACTCATTCTCTGCCAGTTAACAGCAGCTGCATTTTCATTTAGAAATCGGAGTTTCATGAAAAATGTATGTTGAATTTTCCAACCAACTCTCAATTGCTAACAATACTCAAAATTTGAAAAGACCGTACATCAGTGTATAACATGCTGTAGTTGCAATCCAGTGACAAAACAATCCAAGAAGAAGTTGCAATGCAAGAGGACTCTAGGATCATCATCTCACATTTCACCATCCCACAGTTCTTGTAGGCTTTTATAAGGACTCAAGCTCTCATGTATCGCGAAATCGCCTCGGAGTAGCCTTTGCTGCAAGTATATTCACCCTCAGAGATATTAGTAGACAATTTCTAGTGCCAAAAAGTAGAATTCCGAGTATTGTAATAAGCAAAAACGCTTACCTGGTAGATTCCTGCAAATTTTGAGAAGAGTTCTTGAGGAATGTGCCAGTCGAACAGGTTCAAGTTTTCCTTGATCCTAGACTCATTTACACTCTTTGGAAGGACGCTGTGTCCACTCTGAATACCCCAACGGAGAGCTACTTGTGCCGGCGACTTGTTTAGCTTCTCAGCTATTTCGAGCAGTATTGGTTCCTTCAAGATTTCCCCTTTTAGCCAAGTCCCCGGAGATCCCAGTGGAGAATAGGCCTGCAAGATCACAATCTTCATTATTATGGTCTAAAACAACAAGCCTCCATTTTCATTGATGTTAATTCTAAGCTGCTGGGATATAAGCTAGATTTTGCTCTCTCTCTCTCTCGTGATTCAAGAAACTACGAATTTGAGCTTGCATGTGCAAACTACAGAATTGAATCAGGGGGGGAAATGGAGAGAGAGAGAGAGAGAGAGAGAGAAAAGGACAAACAAACACACGACAGAAATCCATGAGAGATTCTGATCAAACTTTCACTAAATCAAGACAAAAGTACAGCACTCCTTTCTTTTCTTCCAGTCACAATAAAACTCGAAATGAATTCCACTTACCCAATGGAGAAAACAATAGTCACACTCTGACATCGGAGAGCTATCATTCATTTCATTTTATCCGAACTTGTATTTTTTATTTATTCAAATATATTCAGAGTAGTAGGGAAAAGTAAAGAAGAAATAAGCGCAAGAATTTTATCATTTGGCCACTAGTGACTAATAAACCTCAACATTATGTCCTAAGGATGAAAAATTGGAAAGGAATCATACCGAGAGATGAACACCAGTGGATTTGCACAAGTTATGAAGAGCGGGTTGCTGCCACACGGGGTGACACTCAACCTGATTGACTGCAGGTGGAACTTTGGCGTAGGAAAGCAGGTGTTCGAGTTTCTTAGTTGAGAAGTTGCTCACACCGATGGCTCGAGCCTGGCCAGATGCATACAAGCCCTCCATTGCATTCCATGTCTCGGGAAGACACAATGGAGCCATGACTTCAGGAACAAAACCCTGCGACCCGGGCTTTGTCCTAAATGGCCAATGTATCTGTAACAAGAATTGAAGTAATCTTCAAAAGCCTTTTACCATGATTGTTATTCTTAAAAACTAGTAAGTTTTTTGAGCATTTGAGGCGTACAAGATACAGATCAATGTAATCAAGCTGGAGATCTTCTAATGTCTTGCTCAATGCCTTTGAGACATCTTCTGGTGCATGGTTACTGCACCTGCAGTGTATATTGTATATTTTGTTCTTAAATCATAACTCAGAAGCAATGTGATTCTTGAATTGTTGTTGCTTTGAAATATCTATCGAAGCCAACTCTTAAATAACAACTAGAAGGTTATAAAACAAAAAAAAAAACAAAAAGACTGGAGAGATACCATAGCTTAGATGTGATGAACAACTCCGAACGTTTAACTACTCCAGAGGAAAATAGTTCCTTTACAGCCACACCTACCTGCATTTTGTTCTTAGCAAAATCAGACAATAGAAAGATAAGATGGTATTTAAAATGTGACAAGCTAAATATGCAATATTACCTCTCTTTCATTGCCATAGACTTGAGCACAGTCAATGTGCCTATAACCATTCTGCATAAAAACCACATTTATTGAGCAGCTAATTTAGTGGTTCGAATATTCGGCACTAATATACATCATACATGCACACACACACATATTAAGGATTAATTACAAAAATTTCCTTTCAACTATACCCCTTATAACACTTTACCTCTCAATCTTTGAAACGTAATATCTCTTTCCCCTAAACAATAAAATGGTAACAAAAAAGCCTCATCCGTTAAGTTTTTTAATAGAAATTGATATTTAATTTGTTATTTTGTAGTATTTTAGTAGTTCTATAGTTTAAACTTTAGTTTGAATATAAAACTAATTTAAATTTAAACTTTTGATTATGATACATTCATTATTATTAATTGAATGTAATTAAAAATTTTATGAATCTTTTTTGGTAGAATAAAAAAATTTATGAAGTTTTTTTTAGAAAATATTTAATTTAGTTTTAATTCTAAAATATCCTAAAAATAACAAATTAAATATCACTTAATGATATTTTTTGTTAACATATCATTGTTTAAGAAGAACAAATATTACGTTTTATAAATTATGAGCTAAGTGTTATAAGTGGTGTTATTCAAGAGGAATTTTTGTAATTAATCTATGTATTAACTTCGTAAAGAACAGGGAAAAAAAAGGGCAAAGAAAATAACCTTGACGGCTGTAATTACAGCATTACCAACAACACCAGGGTCGGCTTTCCATGTGCCAAGACCTACTGATGGGATCTTAGCCCCAGTGTTAAGATCCAAGTACAGAGGTCCATATTTTGCGTCATTAGCCATTTTCCTCTGGACATGTTAAAAAACAAATCAAGATTGGAAAAAAAAACCATGATAACCTAGATAAAAACAAAGAAATATGAATCATCAAACAAACAAAAAAAAAGGGAAAAATGGAAAAAAGAAAATACATGTAATATTCGATATGTTCTGATGAATTTCATTTTTTTTTTTTTTCATTTTTTTCCTTCTGGGTTCAACGCTTTTTTTTTTCCCGAGAATTCTGGGTTCAGAACTTTGTGAAAAAAAAAAAAAAAAAGGATTTTACCTCTTTTGGATTCGACGTTTGTGAAGAGAAGTTATTTTTGGACCAAGTTATTGATTACAAATAGGGGGGCAATCTGGTTTTTCCATGTCCAATCTTATCGGAAAATCGATTTAAATATGGGATAGAGGTTCATGGCACAAAATTAGAATCTTGCATGAAATCCCATTACCACAACTACATTTAAATTCAAATAAAAAGAAGAAAAATGTGAACCAAAACTAATTTCACGAGCCGTATCTCGTTTACTAAAAGGCACGATGTGCAATCTTCTGAAAATTTGAAATTATCCGTCATTTTCTAAAGGTGAAAAAGGCACAAACCGATCCGGACATTTTATCTTTTAACGTTTCAAATTTTTTTTTTTTTTTTGGTCATAACTTGACTATTATAATGCAAACATGACATAAATAAACAATCCGAAGTAAGGTGGACCTATTTACGAGATACTTAGGAAAATATTAATATTTAATCTTTGGATCAGAAATATCAACTTATAAGTGATACTTTTACGCCGTAATTAAATATTGATAATAAATTTTATTAAACAATAGCATTTTTTTAGGCTGATTATTGCTCACATAGAAAATCTTATAATGGTCACATATTTATTACCATAGGTATACTTATTATTTGACAAAATAATAACTTTCTTTTAAGTCGATCATTATTCACATTAATAATGGGCATACACATCTTTACATTCTAAAATAAATTAACATCCACAAAAAAAAATTATTTTCACAACTATTATTTCAATCAATTTATTTTAAAATACAAGACAATTAAGTGTAATAATAATTAAATAAAACAAAACAGAAACAAGAATTTCATTTATTTAATTAAATCTTTAAATTCCTTTAATTAATTTACACATAATTTCTTAATGGATTAAAATTACTTAAATGTCTAAAATCTCCAAAATAGAATTTTTAATTCCTTAAATTTTCTAAATTTGGAAAAAAAAACCCCCAAAATTACCGTCAAATGACATCAAAAATGCCTCAGCCATAACCACAGGCCCAATCTGGCCTGTGCAACCCAACAGCTGCGGGTCAGGCCTGCAGCTTTGCTTCATCAGTCAAAATAGGCCCGTGATTCTCAACAGGCTGTTCTGGGCTTCTAGGGTCGCGACTAAAGGTCGCCAACTTTGTTCCCTACGGCGGTCGTCAGGCCACTTGCTCTTTTTTGATAATATTAAAATGGTGCATTAATATTAATACATTATATTTTTGGTAATAATAAAATGACATCTTAATATTTTTAAAAATATCTGCATTAGAGATGATTTTAATTAAGAATTTAGATTTTACCTCTTTTGTATTGGGCGTTTGTGAATAGAAGTTATTTTTGAACCAAGTCATTAATTACAAATAGGGGGGCAATCTGGTATTTTCATGTCCAATCTTATGGGAAAATCAAATTAAATATGGCATAGAGGTTCATGGCATAAAATTAGAATCTTCCACGAAATCCCATTATCACAATTCACAACTATATTTTCCATTCACTTCGCTGATTCAAGTTTGTAATTCGAATTAAGATGTGATTTTATGTGAGAGTTTTTTACTGTAATAAAAAAGCTAAATGTGACTATTTCTGAGAACTTTTTACTGTAGCAAAACTCAAATTCTAAACTCAAATTGAATAGGACCTTAAATTCAAATAAAAAGAAAAAAAATGTGAACCAAAACTAATTTCACGAGGCGTATCTCGTTTACTAAAAAGCATGATGGGCAATCTTTTAAAAATTTGAAATTATCTGTCATTTTCTAAAGGTCAAAAGGAGTACAAAACACAAACCGATCCGGACATTTTATCTTTAATGTTTTTATTTTTTTTTTAATGGTCAATGTCTTCATTTTTGAACCAAGTTCAATGGGAAAAGCTTATATAGTATGTATCATTTATTATTAAAAAACAAAACAAAACAAAAACAAAATCAAACCGTATGGTTGTCATAAAACTAGTAAAAGACAAAATGGCAAGCGGAAGCAAAAGGCAAATTTCAATTGAAAAATTCAAATGTCCTCCTTTAACTACATGCAAGAACGTTAACATTGTTGCCCCAAGTTTCTTCAATCTTAAGAGCGGGTGAATCTTCAAGAGTTCATATAAAACAGAAACAATTAGGGCTAATTCACTAAAATATGCTTAGAGATCTGACCATCTTACCCAATATGTCAAGCATTTTGCTCATATTGAATTCAGTTTAAGCATGTTTTAAAAAGATGAACCAGGGGATTTTTGCATCATCAACTGCACACTTGAACAAAGATAACGATTAAATATATGAACCTGGAAGAAAAGGTTCAACAAGGTTCCCAATAAACTTAAATTTTTGCCACAGAAATGTTTGACGGAATTCAACTCAACCGAGCAGACTATTTTCTTTGAATCTCAAGTCTTGATCTTTATTCCCATAGATTAAGGTTACTGTTTGCTACCTAATACAACTGTTTTTGAGTTGTTTAATGCTCAACAAAATCCTTGAGATTCTTCAACCAGTTCATGTACTCTTTGCTGTCTTTGGCAATCATGTACTGGTGCAAGAAATTAGTTAAGCTTTGCTGGATCCCCCGAACCTCAAGATAGTTGTGAAAAGCCTTCTGTAGGTTTTCATCTAAATCACTGAGAACGAGAAAAAACAAAAGATTATACCACACAGTTGATAAAACCATAAAGGACTTTAAGAGAATCAAAACTGAAATTCATTCTTCGGAATCTTACTTGAAATCAGGTCCTTCGTACAAAAGCCGCTCCAGAAAATCATCCGGCTGCTTAATTGACAAGCTATCTATGGTAATCTCATCGGGGAAGGCAGTGACACCAAACTCCAGTTGCACTCCATTGCCTTTGGAGATACTTACAACCAGAGGAATGCTAAACTTAATGGCATCATCCTTACCATCATCCTCATCCTCATCCTCATCGTCCCCAGAGACATTGGGCATGTCGACTTCAACTTTGATAATTTCATCTTCAAACTTTCTCGTAAGTAGAACAGTCCTTTCTCCAGGGTTGTCTTCAATTTCAAAACGAAATCCTTGTGGAATCTTCTCCACCTACGAAGACAACACATTTTAAGGCAGGAAAAAGCAAAGGACATAAATAGATTATCAGAAAACGAAAATTACAAAAAGGGAACTTGCTTCTCTGACAAATTAAGACAATTCCTATAACAAAGCTATAGTTGTAGCCTAGCATCCAGAGTCTAGAACCTATCAGAATAGGTGAAATTACAAGTTGGCAAGAACAGTTCAAATTAGATTTTGAGAGAGAGAATAGTATATTTCCTGCATTGAGAAAGGGTAATAAAATTTCTAAAAGCTTACTAATAAGTAATAGGTTACAGACAACTTTATTGGTTCAACCCACTGTCAAGCACTTTCCTAGTACACATTACAAAATTTAAGGTATTCATATGTTGTTCACCAATCTAGTTCTAATTCTCTATGCATTTATTTAGCAAAAAATTAGAATTCAACGAAGAATTCAAAAGACAGCAATTTATGACATACAAAACATTAGTATCTAACAATTTTCGGAACCCTTTTTTCAACAAAAGAAAGAGCCAAGTTACAAGTAAAATGGAACCTTAAGAAAAGCAAAATCCTGAGTTTACTAGCAGAAAAGTTGAATTTAAATTTTTATAAGAGAATACAATGTAGTAAAAACTTGATTTGTGATTCCAACGAGTGAAACGAACTATAAGCATGACAATAACATCATTCAAACCAACCAAAACTACATAAAATTAATCAACAACAAACAGAGAATACAAAACAAAACCGAAACATTAATTAATAGAAACAAAAACAAAAATTATAATTCGAGAAACAGAATTAGGTACGAACAGTATTCTGATCCTCGGTTTCCTCGGCGCACTCGATCTCGGATTCGACGACCTTGAGGAGATTCTCGTCGGCTCTGCGCTTGGCGGCAGACTCCGAAGAGAATCTAAGAAATGGAACGAAGCTTCCACGGGTGAGATCGCGGCTGAGATTGCCCTTCTGGAGTGTGGCAGCGGCGGTGGCGTGGAAGGTTCTCGAAGCTCCGGCGGTGCGGATTGCGACGGGAAGTACGGAAGAGGACGCCCTTCGGAGTACGGAGTAGAAAGCCTGAGCCATGGTCTTCGTCGTGTCTAAAGCCAAAGAAATGAAAAAGGTCTAACGAGGTCAAGGGAAGGGTTTTAGGGTTTTGGAAGAGTCAAGACTCAAAGAGGGTTTAAGACGCAAAGACAAAGGCCTTGTATTGAGGTTCAGTGGTGCTCTTTAAGAAATAAAAAAAATATGGACTAATTTGAAAAAATTTTCATGACTCTTTTAATATTTTACTCATTAAATTTTGAAAAGTAATATTTATTCTTTTTAAATTTTATTCTGTTAATAAATTTTCCTATTTTATTACAATAAGTGACGGAATTATCACGTGTGACTTATTTAATAATAATTAAAAGTGTAATTACACATCTTCTTAATCAGATAATTTCTCATTAACTACATGCAAGAATTGTTGGCCCAAGTTTCTTCAATCTTAAGAGCGGGTGAATCTTCAAGAGTTCATATAAAACAGATACAATTAGGGCTAATTCATTAAAATATGCTTAGAGAGCTGACCATCATACCCAATATCTCAAGCATTTTGCCCATATTGAATACGATTTAAGCATGTTTTAAAAAGATGAACCAGGGATTTTTGCATCAACTGCAAACTTGAACAAAGACAACAATTAAATATATGAACCTGGAAAAAAAAAGGTGCAACAAGCTTCCCAATAAACTTAAATTTTTGCCACAGAAATGTTCGACGGAATTCAACTCCGCCGAGCAGACTATTTTATTTGAATCTTAAGTCTTGATCTTTATTCCAATAGATTAAGGTTACTGTTTGCTACCTAATACAACTGTTTTTGAGTTGTTTAATGCTCAACAAAATCCTTGAGATTCTTCAACCAGTTCTTGTACTCTTTGCTGTCTTTGGCAATCATGTACTGGTGCAAGAAATTAGTTATGTTTTGCTCGATCCCCCGAACCTCAAGATAGTTGTGCAAAACCTTCTGTAGGTTTTCATCTAAATCACTGAGAATGAGAAAAAAAAAACAAAAGATTATACCACACAGTTGATAAAACCATAAAGGAGTTAATGAGGATCAAAACTGAAATTCATTCTTCGGAATCTTACTTGTATTCAGGTCCTTCGTACGAAAGCGCCTCCAGAGAATCATCCGGCTGTTCAATTGACAAGCTATCTATGGTAATCTCATTGGGGAAGGCAGTGACACCAAACTCCAGTTGCACTCCATTGCCTTTGGAGATACTTACAACCAGAGGAATGCTAAAATTAACGGCATCATCCTTACCATCATCCTCATCCTCATCGTCCCCAGAGACATCGGGCATGTCGACTTCAACTTTGATAATTTCATCCTCGAACTTTCTCTTAAGTAGAATAGTCCTTTCTCCAGGGTTGTCTTTAATTTTAAAAAGAAATCCTTTTGGAATCTTCTCCATCTACGAAGACAACACATTTTAAGGCAGGAAAAAGCAAAGGACATAAATAGATATCAGAAAAAGAAAATTACAAAAAGGAAACTTGCTTCTCTGACAAATTAAGACAACTCCTATAATAAAGCTATAGTTGTAGCCTAGCATCCAGAGTCAAGAACCTATCAGAATAGGTGAAATTAAAAGTTGGCAAGAACAATTCAAATTAGATGTTGAGAGAGAGAAAAGTATATTTCCTGGATTGAGAAGGGGTAATAAAATTTCTAAAAGCTTACGAATAAGTAATAGGTACAGACAACTTTATTGGTTCAACCCACTGTCAAGCACTTTCCTAGTACACATTACAAAATTTAAGGTATTCATAGTTCTAATTCTCTATGCATTTATTTAGCAAAAAATTAGAATTGAACGAAGAATTCAAAAGACAGCAATTTATGACATACAAAACATTAGTATCTAACAATTTTCCGAACCCTTTTTTTCAACAAAAGAAAGAGCCAAGTTACAAGTAAAATGGAACCTTAAGAAAAGTAAAATCCTGAGTTTACTAGCAGAAAAGTTGAATTTAAATTTTTATATGAGAATACAATGTAGTAAAAACTTGATTTGTGTTTCCAACGAGTGAAACGAAATATAAGCATGACAATAACATCATTCAAACCAACCAAAACTACATAAATTAAATCAACAACAAACAGAGAATACAAAACAAAACCGAAACATTAATTAATAGAAACAAAAACAAAAATTATAATTCGAGAAACAGAATTAGGTACGAACGGTATTCTGATCCTCCGTTTCCTCGGCGCACTCGATCTCGGATTCGACGACCTTGAGGAGATTCTCGTCGGCTCTGCGCTTGGCGGCAGACTCCGAAGAGAATCTAAGAAATGGAACGAAGCTTCCACGGGTGAGATCGCGGCTGAGATTGCCCTTCTGGAGCGTGGCAGCGGCGGTGGCGTGGAAGGTTCTCGAAGCTCCGGCGGTGCAGATTGCGACGGGAAGTACGGAAGAGGACGCCCTTCGGAGTACGGAGTAGAAAGCCTGAGCCATGGTCTTCGTCGTGTCTAAAGCCAAAGAAATGAAAAAGGTCTAATGAGGTCAAGGGAAGGGTTTTAGGGTTTTGGAAGAGTCAAGACTCAAGGGTTTAAGACGCAAAGACAAAGGCCTTGTATTGAGGTTTAGTGGTGCTCTTTTAAGTAATAAAAAAAATGGATTAATTTCAAAAATTACCAGTGAATTATAGCTCTTTTAATATTTTACCTATTAAATTTTGAAAAGTAATATTTATTCTTTTTAAATTTTATTTCGTTAATAAGTTTTTTTGTTGCAATAAATGACATAATTATCACGTGTCATTTACGCGTCACTTATTTAGTGATAATTGAAAGTACAATTACACTTATACTCTCCTAATTAGATAATTTCTTATTTTTATTGAAAAAATTTACCATAATTTCTTTGACCATCATCTTCATTTTCTCTCTCTCTCTCTCTACCATTTTTCTAGTCACTCCTTCACTTTCACTCTTCAATGGCAGCTTTCGCTTCTTCTTCGTCTTCGTCTTCTTCTGGTTATGCAGAGAATTTAATGGCGATCATAGCTTCATCACAATTACTGCCTCCTTCCGACGACAACTTCGAACAAGACTCTTGCAGCATCTGTTTGGAGCCTTTTAACTCTAATGATTCCGTTTGGATTCACTGTTCTTCATTTTTTCCTTGATTTTTATGTTGTTCAAAGATCTTAGTTTTCTTTCTTTAACGCTTTGAAGGGTTGTTGCAGGATAATTTACGATAATACCCTCATTAGATGAGTCATGTGCCTGACACGCGGTGAATTCTGTTACTCATTGTAACAAAAGGGAAAAACTTTTTAACGGAACAAAGTTCAAGAGAAACAGATATTACTTTTTAAAATTCGAGGGGCAAAATGTTAAAAGTGTTATAGTTCCAGGGAAATTTTTGAAATTAATCCAAAAATAAATAGTTAAATAAAGAGGATTTTATTTTATTTTTATTTTTTTTACAATTTTAATAGCCAATAACAAAATTGACAAAAGGATTTCTACTCATAACTAGGAAAAGGAAAGCACGTGCTTTGCACGTGCATTTGTGTTTATTAGTTTTTTTTTTTCCTCTTTGACGATCAATTCACAGGTTATATTTCATGTTGTACTTATTGTTTATTGAGAAATTATTCAGTGAACTGAGTGTATCATGTCATTTTATTTATATGATACATCTAAAGATGAAAATATTAGTAATAATATGAATAATACAAAGAAGAACAATATGTATAACAACTTTTGTAAGAACAAGTTTTAGAATCATACCGAGAGATGAACACCAGTGGATTTGCACAACTTATGAAGAGCGGGTTGCTGCCACACAGGGTGACACTCAACCGGATTGACTGCAGGTGGAACTTTGGCGTAGGAAAACAGGTGTTCGAGTTTCTTAGTTGAGAAGTTGCTCATACCGATGGCTCAAGCCCGGCCAGATGCATACAAGCCCTCCATTGCATTCCATGTCTCGGGAAGACACAATGGAGCCATGACTTCAGGAGCAAGACCCTGCGACCCCGGCTTTGTCCTAAATGGCCAATGTATCTGTAACAAGAATTGAAGTAATCTTCAAAAGCCTTTTACCATGACGTTTTACCACAGACCTGGCTTGTGAACGAATTACCTATGAGATTTTGTCGCTCTTTTTTTTTTTTTTTTTTTCTTATTGTCGCCCAGTGTCAATTGCTAGAATAATCTAATCGATTACCACTAGTAATCTACGGCATTTTGATTTTATTTTTGCTACTCAAACGTAGGAGCTAATTCAGTAAAGATCTGCCAAAAAGGCTCGCCTTATATGAGAGGTTACATCAGGAACACAAAAGTAGCCGAAGGGCAATACAATTTTAAGCCCACGACTTACTTCATGAGCAGACTTATTACAACTCCTACGAACCCAAAGATAAAGGGGATTCAAATCATGATTTGAATTATGATTCATAATTTGTTATAGTATTTTCTCTCATAAAAAATACACGTAAATTGAAAATAATTCTAGATCATAGTTTTAAATTCATGAACTAAACGTTCACAAAGTAATCTTACACAGAGAGACCCATAGGAAATGGCAATGATTATTATTATGAACAAATAGTTTGACATACATATAAACTTTGAGCCTTTCCACATCACACGTACAACCCCTCCGTGTAATCCACCCCAGTGGACTCTAACCAAGGACCGCCTTGTATCAGCTCCGCCACTGTGAACTTTTGGGCCTCATCTGGGCTGGTAATTACATGATAACCGGCCCACTTCACCCTCTTGCTAGTTCCAGCACCTGGGCCTCTATTTGCATACTCCCCATAGTATAACGTATTCAGTGCAAAATCCCCGTCCCACTCGAACCACCCAGCTGGATCAATAAGGTCACCAATGTAAGACTGCATAACAACAGTCCTGGAATACTCCTTCCACGGACGGCCCAAATACGACGGGAACGAGTCCTTAACGGGCTCAAGATCTGGGCTGGCATAGATTTCGCAATTGTGGATCGAGGTCCCGGTGTTTTGGTTTGGGTCGGTTCGGCCTTGGGCCGTTACCATGTTTTTCTGGCCCTTCATGCCCTTTCGGGAAATAATTTTGCAGCGCTGGAGAACGACGGCTGCGTTTCCGAAGATGAAGTCGACAGTGCCGGTGACGGTGGAATCCCTGTAAAATTGGCGGTGTGAGTGAGTGTAGAGAGTGTCTTCGTAAGCGTCAATATGACACCGGTTTATGACGGGCTTGTCGGCGCTGACTCGGAGCGCCACTGCTTGGTGCTTTTGTGGGCCCGCCGTGTTTTGGAACAATATATCTTGTGCTATGAATCCATCGCCATTAACAGCTGAACAGTTGGATTACGCAAATTATGATTTACATAAGGCAATCACCAAACTTTTTTTTCTCACAAAATAAGAACACACAAAAACCGTGACTAGATTGAAGGTAACGCATAATTTATAAGTGGAGCCCACGAAATGAATTTATCTGAACTATTATTGACTGAAAAGAAACTTGTGGACACATAATACTCAATATGTTTTTCATTCTTAACTTCTAGATAATGCAATGAATATGTTTGTTTGAGTTAATGAGATCCGGTAACGTTTTCATGTTAATCTGGATCTAATAAGCTCCTGAGGGAACAAATAATAGTTAGTAGAAAGAAAAAAAAAATCTAATTAAGACTGAGATTAAGATATATATCATTTACCTACTACGGTTGCAGATTTGAAAGTTGTTGATCCGTCATCAGCATTGAGACTAGCAGTGATTATAGTGTAATCCATGCCATCCCCAAGAAGCATCACATTCTTTTTGTTCTTTGCCAACTGAACATTCTCACAGTAAACCCCCGTCATCACATAAATAACGAACCTTTTCTTGCTATTCTTGGGTACTGCAGCCACAGCTTCATTCACGGTTGTGTAGTCTCCGCTTCCGTCCTTTGCCACAACAATATCAGGCGTAATTTCCTTCCCCAAAGACCGCAAAAGCCTCCGATCTCCGGGGGTAACCCACGTCGGGAAATCCTTGGTCAATGGCTCAAGTGCTTCGAATTTCGACTGCGAGAACGAAACAAGAATGGCCAAGGAGGTTCTGGCCCTTGATATCAACTCATTTAGATGAGACTCCATCAAGTTCTTGGCATATGAACCGTCCTCCAGGCCATCTAAACAAGTCACGTGGTTAGTGAGAATGCCACTAAGCCATGCATTCACGTCTTCACGTGAGTGAGTCGTCAGATTTTGAAGCAAAAGTGTTGATATGGAATCCAAAACCCTATCTTTGGAAAGGTCCATCAGCTCCGCACAGTCAAGGAGAGCCGCTCGATCCCTCGGACTAACGTTGATCCGACGGCTGACATTGTTTACCATCTCAAGAGCTAGTTGTATGCGAGGGTTGGTTTTTTCTAGGAAGGCTTTGAGTAGCTCATGATGATCAGCCATGGTTGAATATGCTTGTGCTGCTTCCGAGACCATGGCCAAACATGATTCTTTGTTGACCGATTGATCACAAATATTGTTGTGTAATGGCGATTTTGGAGGACTAGGAAGTAAGTTCGTTTTGTTAGAATATTGGATAGCAAAGAAACATATGCTTGTAAGAGCAGCAATGGAGATGAGAAGCAGAAAAAAAAAGTCTTAGAGTAGGAAGGTTTGGAGGTTTCAAGAAAAGGCTGATTGATCGCCATGATTGACGGTGGCTGAGATATTTCTGTATGGCAAAGTTGTGAAGTGTGTGACAAATGCTTAAACGAGACCAATTGGGACCAAAATAGGAGACATTAGTAGTGGTCCTACTCTTAAGGTTGAGCCCGGATATATCAATTGGCGCGGGTAACTTTTTTTTTTTTTTTTTGTTCTGAAGAACATGTTTATCATTTAAAATATGTGTAAAATAATTGACTAAAATTTGGTAGATTAAGAATAATGTAATAAGAATGTGGAAACATAAATAGTAATTATTGGAATATCATCACCAAAAAAAATTCATAAAAACCCGGTTTGGGTTCCTTTTTTATGTGGTTAATTATATAATCATATAAACTAATCCCTTAAAACATAATTTGTTGTCTTACTTTTTCCGTTCTTTTTTTGTTTTTGAAAGGTTATCTTACTTTTTTTTTTTATAAGGCATTGTTCTTTATTATTTTTGTTGTCTGGTTAGATGATTGATCGATTAGTAGGTAGCTAAATTGCTACGCATGACGTACACACCTTGAAGGTGTGTACAGCCATGAAATATGGAGATATACGATGGAAATCACAAAGTAGTGAGATTCCACGATGGAGAATTTAATAGGAATGAGATATTATTTAAAGGGGGTCGTGGTACTTTGTTAGAATTGAACGAAGAATTCAAAAGACAGCAATTTATGACATACAAAACTTTAGTATCTAACAATTTTCAGAACCCTTTTTTATACAAAAGAAAGAGCCAAGTTACAATTAAAATGGAACCTTAAGAAAGGAAAAATTAAGAGTTTACTATAAGCATAACAATAACATCATTTTAGCCAACCATAACCACATAAAATTAAATAATTAATCAACAACAAACAAAGAATACAAAACAAACCGAAACACATTAATTAAAAGAAAAAAAAAACCAAAAATTATAAATTAAGCAACAAAATTAAGAAGTAGCAGTATTTTGATTCTCTGAGTGCGTTTGAAATTGATTTTACTTCTTTTTGAAAACGTTTTTGCATATATTTTGAGACACGAAAATAAAAACGATTTTCAAACTATGTTTGTTTAATAAATGTTTTAAAAACGAAAATGAAAACAAAAAACAATAAGAATGATTTTTGTAAATGAATTAAAAAACGATTAACAATTATTTTTTTTGTTTTCATTCTTAGTATTTATCAACAATGTTATCATATAGTAATTAATAATTATAACTAAACACGATTTTACTTTTTTATTATACTTAAAATAATCTTTAAAAAACTAACTAAATGTAATTTTAAAATTAATCTCAATTTTTATAAAAGTCCCGTTTATTTCACCGATTTGAGTTTACAATTCATGTTTTGTTATAGTAAAAAGCTCTCAAATACAATCATATCAAATTTTTTTGTTGTAGTAAACAACTCTCATATAAAATTTCATCTCAATCAGTGAACTAAACGAACCTAAAACAATCTCATTTTTTCTTTTCTATTGAAAATAAAATTATTTTAAAACGTTACCAAACGACTCTTCTGTTTCCTCGGCACACCCAATCTCAGATCGATGACCCGGAGGAGATTCTCGTCGGCTCTGCTCCTAGCAACAAACTCTAAAGAGAATCTAAGAAATGGAACGAGGCTTCCACGGGGGGAGCTCACGGCTGAGATTGCCTTTCTGTAGTGTGGCGGCCGCGGCGGAGATCGTACCGTGGAAGGTTCTTGAAGCTCCGGTGGTGCGGATTGCGACTGGAAGTACGAACGAGGATGCCCTTCGGAGTATGGAGTATAAAGCCTTGGCTATCGTCTTCATCACCTTAATGGAACTAAATTAAGAAATTATGGATATTTTTAAGCTTAAACTGGGGGAGAAAAAAAAGTAAAATTCCAATTATTTTTATCAGAAAAACTATTTGGATTTTAATTTAAGGGGTCAATTTTAAAATTAAGAGTTTGAATTATTATTTAATAGTTTGAATTATCTTTATCAATTATAATATGAGAATTTTTAGTTCGGATTGAAACAAAAAACACAAAAAGCCTTGTGTTGAGTGTTCTTTAAATAAAAAAGAAATAGTTGAAAGAGAGTTTAATTATTTATCATTAATCTCATAAATGGTCCTTAAGATTTACTTTAAGTTGGTCTCTGAGTTTTAAATCGTCTTATAGTTAGTTCTTGATGAAGTTTTATTCGGTTTCAATTTTAATCATTCTATTAGTTTAATGTTAATATTTGACAAAAAGTTTAGAAATTAAAGACTAAAATTGAAAACATATAAAGTTTAGAGATTAAAACAATATAAAAAATAAAAGTTAATTTTCACATATAGTCTTTAAATTTTAGTTGTTTTCAATTTTAGTTCTAAATTTACATAAATTTTATCAAATTTTAACGCTTGGTTAATGCAAAGACCAAAACTGAAACAAAATAAACTTTAAAGACTATATGTGGGACGCTTAAAAAATTAAAGACTAAAGTGAAATTGAGTGTAAACATCATAAACAATTTGTGAAATTAAACCATTATTTATCTTTTTTAAAATTTTAATCACTAATAATTTCACAAAGAATTTCTAAAATTTAATAGAACTAACCATCTCCCAATCGGGGAAAATTATAGAAATAATAACATAAAAATGCAAAATATTCTTATTTTTACTAAAATAAACACAATGTTATATTTTACTATTGTGTATCGTATATTGTTAAAAATGTATACAAATTAGAACATTATGTATTTAATATAACTATTTCTGTAAAATTTTCAGTAACATCTGATAATTGTGATTATTTATGATAAATTTAGAAATATTTTATTTATTTTAGTTTCAATCAATAAAATTGCTAAGAAACAAGTGGGAGAAGTAATTTATCAAGAAAAAAAAATAATATAGACCAAAATAACAAAATGCTTATTGCTCTGAGACTAACGTTGCTAATAACTCAAATGAATGTG
The DNA here is from genome assembly GCA_029231665.1 of Morus indica. Taxonomy (NCBI): domain Eukaryota; kingdom Viridiplantae; phylum Streptophyta; class Magnoliopsida; order Rosales; family Moraceae; genus Morus; species Morus indica. The sequence continues at coordinate 16,801,518 of JACAGA010000012.1, read as the reverse complement.
TTGTTTTTCTCCTTCCAAATAGCGGTGATTGTTGTTTCTACCGTGGTAAATATCATTACATGTTATTTAGTCATTTTATTCTCGTAAAGGTGTTGCTAGAGGTGAAAGTTTAGTACGAATATAAATTTTGGGTTGAGTTTGGCCGGTCTTAAATGAGAGAAGAACGTTTACGACTTAGCGCGGCCTTAAAACACAAAAAGTTTAAAGCAGTTTAGAATTTTATAAAGTATTTTTTTAAAAAAAAAAAAAAAAAAAAAAAAAAACTTTTAAAAAGAGGGCATTTGGCTAATTTAAATAAACTTTTAGGCTCAAAATCTTAACCCCGCCTAACAGGAGGTTAAGATTGGGCCAGACCAAGGCCAATAGTGGCAGGTTGGCTCTAAACATACAGCTTTAGGTATCGCTCACATTTTCTTTCCCTCTGAGTGCTTTTTTTTTTTAATTGAAAAACACTTTGATACTAAGTTTGTTTGAAAGTAGCTTAAATCTGGTTCAAATGGTTGGCCACAGTATATTTTCTCACAAAAATTTAATTTTAATTCAAATCATGAATCAAATGGGCCTAAATAGACCTTAAGTGTTAAAGAAAACAAAAGAAGCAATATGCATTGATATCATGATCATAATAATATTAAAATGATAATTTGATATTTAAAAATGTCATTTGGACCCTATATCTTGGACATGTACTTCATACCCTTTTAATTAATTAACCAAAAATTAATAATTTTAAAAAAGAACATTTTTAAAAAATATATATTTAAAAATAAATGATCAGTTTTGTATCTTTTTTTTAATAGAGTTTTTTTTTTTGACTTTTAACACAAGAAAAAAAAAAAAAAAAAAAACTAAAAATGTTGTTTGATTACGTATTTGGTGACATTTTTTCTATTTAAAATTTTATGTTGTGGTCACAGCTAAGGCTTAGGCTGCCAATGAGTTGGGACTTAGAACCCGTGTCAAGGTCTGAATGACGAGCCAGAGTTGACATTGGATTGGCAAGCAGGAACAATATTGGGTTTGAACCGACTAGCCACGATTGGTATATGGGTTAGGCAAGGACATTGTCATTGGGATCAAACAATGGGTAGAGACCTGTCATTGGGATCAAACAACGGGTAGAGACCCTTAAAAGGATTTGGCCAACTAGCCAAGATTGTTGTTAGGGTCGGGCCAATAGACCTTCGATACGTAGATCGCGGTCAAAAGGATTGGGCCAACTAGCCAAGATTGTTGTCAGGGTCGGGCCAATAGACCTTCAATACGTAGATCGCAGGTCAACAGGCCACGGTCAATACCTAGATCAGGCCAACATGCTAAGATCGACGTCTATGTTGGGCAGATGAGTCTAGATCGATGCAAAGGTTAACCTAACTAGCAAGTATGAGCATGGATTGTCGTCAGGATAAGGCTTATGAGCTGAAAATAGCATCAAGATCAGGCCAACAAGTTAGGACTAGCAATGGGGTCAAGCCAACAAGCCAAGATCGATGCTAGGTTCAACCCAGGATTGGTAACTTAATCAAGCGAAGACCATCATCGAGATTCGGCTGACATCCTAAGAAAACCGCTGGGATCAGGCCGGCCGACATTGATTGTTGCTAGTGTTTGGTTAACAAGTCGTGACAAGTGTGAGGGCCAGGCTAACGTGCTGGGATAGTTATTGGGGCTGTGCTGGAACAACCATTGAGGTCGGGGTCGAGTCTAGTATATGGTTGGACCGATAGGATGGAACCTTCATCAAGGTCAAGCCATCACGCTGTGCCGACACGATTCAAATGGCGGTCCCAACCCATCAACCTAAACCCAACATCAATATCGGTCCTTCTGGCCAACCACAATGGTGGTTCCGTCCCAATCAGCTGACACTAAGCATAAGTCTAATGAGTAATAAAGTTTCTCAATAACTCCAAACAAATCAAGACCAGAGCAAAAGCAAATCCCTATTTTCTAAGTAGAAAAATAAGAAAGTCTCATACACAAATGTTTTACAACCATATTACCAGACAAATGAAATCCTTGTTTTCTTAATACGAAAATGAGAGAGTCTCTTATACCAATGTCTTAAGAGAATCTTCAGAAACAGATGAATAATCCGGTAGCATCTACAATTGCTGTCCATTTTCTCCCTTGGATTGACGCTGATATAACTACTCAGAGTTCACCATCCCAGAAATCCTCAAGAGTTCGATATGGACCATAAGTATCATGAACGAATGAGGTTCCCCTGAGGAGTCTTGCCTGCAAATTGAAAACCAATTTACCAGTCAAGCGGCTACGGTAAAAACTAAAAACTACAATATTGTAGACAATGTCAAGAAATTTCCAATTAACACCAATTGCACATTCTTGGCAACAGTGATCATTTAAGAATGGTGCTTTGCTTCCTTTTTTTTTATTATTTTTTCCCTAAAAAAATGATTTGCTATAATTCTTGTTGATAATCAGTACTGAAGATTTAAACAAGGCAGCATAACTTCATTGGTGATAATCAGTACTGCGGAGTCAAGAACTAAACGTATCAGATAAACACTTGCCTGCTCAATTTCACCAAATTTAGCAAACAAGTCCTCAGGTATAGACCAACCGAAAACATCAAGATTCTCTTTGATCCTTGATTCGTTTGTGCTCTTAGGAAGAACACTATGACCCATTTGCAGGCCCCAACGAAGAGCAATCTGTGCAGGGGTTTTCCCTAATTTCTCTGCAACCATGTTGACAATTGGATTCTGGAGGACATCGCTTTTGATCCACGTAGTGCCAGGAGAACCCAAAGGTGAATATGCCTGAAAGAGACATAATAGTTCATATGAAATATCCACCTATCTCAATATGGAGTTGAAAATATTCACATTGATATAGAGAGAAGGGAGCCTTTTAGAGCTACGTAAATCCACTAAAAAAGGTAGGCAAAAGATCAAAAACCCAATAAAATGCCAAAACACATACACACATAAAAAAGTAATTTAATGGAGGAACACTCACCGATAGGTGAACTCCCTGGGATCTACACAGTGCATGTAGCTTGCCCTGCCTCCAGGAAGGATGACATTCCACCTGGTTAACAGCAGGAGGAACGCACGCCACATCCAGCAAATCTCTCAATTTCTTTGTAGAAAAGTTGCTTACACCAATAGCTTTAGCCTTACCTGCATCATAGAGCGCTTCCATTGCACTCCAGGTGCCTGGTATATCTAGTTGATCAAGGTTTTCAGGCTTAAAACCTACTGATCCTTTTTTCATCCGCACTGGCCAGTGAATCTTCAAACAAGCAGCTTCATTTGGTTAGTATTGAATAATTTCATCACTAGTGTAGTAGAATTTTCAAAAAGCTCACAGTTGTTATCTAAAATCTGAATAAGGAACATTTATCTAACACAAGTCAAGTCGCTAGATTGACAGGAAAAAATCATGTCTGGAACTGTTGCCCCAGAATACACGATAAACTACTTCAAGATAAGTTTAAAAGTACTATAGAAGAGATACAAGTCAACATAATCAAGCTGCTACATGGAAATAAGTTTGAGGGTAATACGTACGAGGTATAAGTCAACATAATCAAGCTGCAAGTCTCGCAAAGTTCTTTCCAATGCCTTTGGTACATCTTCTGGTGCATGATCAGTATTCCTGTGGACCATCTTGCTTTTAAGATGTATAGACCATAAAAGTCCCTTGTGATATGTTTAGCTTTAGATAGCAGAAAGAAGAGGCAAAGTATATTAACTCATAGATGAGTTTTTTCACGGTTTGTATTTAGTTTTTCTCCAAGAATAAGGTCAGGAATATCGCTCCTTTCATGCTTTTAGTCACTGCACAAATCAAAGTTCTCAATTCTCAAATCCATTCGTTTAGGTGGTATCACTTACTCTTAGTCTTTCAAACAAATGGAGAAATAAATCTTTCGTCTTACTGTGTTTAAAAGTCTTGGTTACAAAAACTGTAATATTCGAAAACAGCAATATCTTTAAACTTATTTTTTGGGGAAAAAAGTAGAATCCCGTCTTTTATTTTGCCATCCAAACACAGGTGAATGAATATATATATATATATATATATATATTTATACACACACACACATATATATATGTGTGTGTGTGTGTGTGCGCGCGCGTGTGTGTAATCAAAGCAAACAACATAAGAGCAATACTCAGTAATTTTGTATTAGCCATAGGTGTTCAATTTTTAATTTGAAAACAAACCATAATTTGGAGGTAATGAACAAATCCTCACGCTTCACGACACCATCTTCAAATAGCTTCTTTAGAGCAGAACCAATCTACAAGAAACAAAAAACTAGATGAGGTAACCTTCAAAACCTGTCAAACTTAAACATGTAATCAACGAGAGGAGGGAATAACATAATGTTAACCAGAAGACTGTCATAACTAAGTCCAAACAACAAACCGGCTAGGAGTAACCACCATTCAAATATTTGCGTAACTCAGACCAAAAGGAACATGATAACTAGGTCTGTGCTGATTTTTTTTTTAATTATTTTTTATATGATAACGAAGTACTGCTTCTGTTCTGTTCTGTTCTTTTTTACTGTTTATTTATTTGAGGAAAGGAAGTGCCCCTTTTATTATTGACAAAAACATAAACAGTATCCAGCTGCATCGTAACTGACATAAGGAAATAGATGAAAGATTAGTGCATGAAAAGAAAATTAAATATCTATAATTACTTCCAACGCTGAATGCATGAATATCTATAATTACCAATCAGCATGAAAAGATAACAACCTAACTCTGAACTTATTCACAATTTCATTGAGAAAAAAACATATATGGAAGAGAATAGATTTCAGAAAATAAGCACACTAGACTTTGAGATTAACCAACATTAAGATCAATCTATCAATGCAATTCAACTACTGAGCACATTAACAAAAACGACGACAATACTTTATCAGAATGGAAATTAAAAGCTTGAAAAAATTGACTTAGCAAAATTATGTGCATTTTACCTCTTTCTCATTACCATAAACTTGAGCACAATCAATATGGCGATATCCAACCTGCGGTGATAAATCAAAGAAAAGCTATTTTCATACTAGACTTCAACAATTAATTGCCAAAAATTAACGATTAATCAATTAAAACGGGCGTAGAAATCTCCAAAACTGATTTACAAGAAGCCAAAATAATTTTTTCTTTTTCAAAATTAAAAACCAAAGCCTCGAATCAATTCCTAGCCCTACCTTAGAAGAAAAATACTGATCGACATTTCCGATTGCTAGTTCAATCCATTACCATAAATTTGAGTAAAATTATCAAACAATTTAAAGCAGCGGGAAAAAAAAAAAGAACTAACGAAAATTGAAGGAAATTTCCGCGTTCAGGATTCCAAATTAATTTGAGCAACAACCGAGCAAAGATCCGATCAGGATAATTATTTAGAACTAAAATGGCGACAGAAAAGTGGAAAGACCGTAATGGCGGCAGTGACGGCGTCGGCGACCAAACCAGGGCTAGACTGCCATGTCCCTAACCCCATAGAAGGAATTTTGGCGCCAGTGTTGAGCTCGAAATACAGAATATCGTCCCCCATTTTCAGACCTTCCCTTTCTCTTCCAAAAAAATTCGGTGAAGGCGTGGTCTCAACACAGAAGGTGAGATGAGATTTCAATTTGCAAAAGTCTGATAACGAAAAGAGCAGAAAGCGAGAGAGCGCGACGCTTCTACAACTCACAAACAAATATAACGGAACGGCCGGCAGCAAGGTGCATGAGAATGAAAGGACAAATTGCCGTCTCAACGTTGTGCCAAATTTTTTTAGCTATTTGTCGCTTTCTTATTAATTATTCCTACGTGTTACGTCATTGTATATTTTTATTATAATAAATAACAAATTTCGCCTGGTGTTTTTTCTTTTTTTTTTCCAACCATTAGATTTAATTAAAATCACATAAAATTTTAAAAATAAATTAATTTTAATATAAATTAAACGGTTAAAAAATAAAAACATTGATAGTCTTCAAAAAAAACCGAAAAATATCCCTAATAAATAAGGGATAAAATCATGCAAAATTTTTAAAATGTCATTAATAAAGTAATATTATTTTATTTCTTCCACATTGCCATTACTGTTAAATTTATTTTGTCACTAATAATTTATAGGTTATCTTTTTATATCTTACAAGTTATTTTTCATAACCTGTAAATTATCTTTCGTATTCTGAAGATTATTTTTCATAGTCATTAAAAATTTAAAATTTTATATCGTGACATAAATAATAGTGTTAAAAAAATAATTGTTAAACTTATAATTTTCTCTAAAATTATTTTAGTGCTCACTGTTATAGTAAAACATTTTATTAATACTATATATTTTCAATAATATTAAAACGGTACTTTCACTTAAAAAATATTTTTTGAACTCTAATACTAATTTTTAGGACATTACAATGTCCAAACTTCTTTTTTCATTAATTAAATAGAAATTTAGTATTAATTTGTTGTTAATACTTTGAAAATTCCATAGATCCTATAGATATATAAAAAGGCATGATAAGCTAGCAGCGGTCAATTGGCCTAATAACCTTTTTTTAGATTTTTTTGAGTACGTTAATATATCGATAGGTTATCTTTTTTATCTGTTAAATCTACATAAAAATATATAAAAATTAAAGAGTATACAGATCTAACGGTTAGAAAAATTTATGTGATGTTTAGTTCATGAATTCAGAATCATGATTCATCATTCTAATTTTTGAAATTCAAATTTTTATGAGAAAAAAATACTATAAAGAACTAAAAATCATAATTCAAAACTAGGGACGAACTCTTAAAACAAATATTCCATTAATCTACTAGTAAGAGAATCTCCCTTTTTTTTCCACTGTTTATTACATTGAGGTTTATTTTTTCTTCTTTCTATTAGGATGCGTTTGGTTGCAGTGGCGGAATGGTAATGAGAATGCTAATGAGAATACTAATGGAATGGAATTAGAATGTGCTGGAATCATAAACTGATTCTTTTGTGTGATTGGAGTTATGAAATCAATACCTGAATGAGGATTATGCTGTTTGGTTGACAATGGAATGGAATGAAAAAAACTGCATTTTGAAAAAATACCCTTGAATTTGATTAATAATCCTAAATAATTTAATATTTTAATTAATTAAAATAGTAAAAATATAATTTAATTATTAGAAAAAACTTTTTATTTGAAGGATAGTAATTAAAAACTATATTTCAATTGTAAAAAAAATAATATTTGATATTTTTATGTAATAATAAATTATCATAAACTCAAATATAATAACTTTTGACATCTACCATGGTATGTTCCCTGAAAAATATAACTTTGGCCCCAGTTAATAATAAAAATGACAATATATTATGCAACTACATATAATCTCAAAATATAGTAATATGCCAAGTGAAGCAAGTTCCTAGTTAATACAATTTAACAAAGTGAAGAATAGTTATTTTTGGGATATTGAAGATGAAGAAAAAAGCCTTTTAACCTATGTAAGTGCAAATACGGCCACTTTATATTTTTCTTATATATACGCTACAATCTATGGGAACATAATTACAGCATATCATGTACAAATAGGGGGTGTTTGGTATGAGGTAATCATAGGGAATCATATTCCCAGAAAAGTGATGAAGGGTAATATGATTCCTAGTAATAATACATTACTGTGTTTGGTTCCATACATGAATCTTTCTCAAATTCCTAGGAATATTACATTACTGTGTTTGGTTGTGTGAGAATGTTGTGAATTAAAAAAAATATTATTTTTAAATGAATTACAATTAGCACTAATATTTTAAAAAGTAAAAAATACAACACAATAAGTAGTCCATAAAATTATCAAATAATAGAGAACATATCAAATAATAGAGAACAAGTAGTCCATAAAATTCTCTATACTCAATAGTTCTTACAAAAGTTCTAAATATGAGAACATATACTCGAATAAGATTCCAAACCTGAAATTAAAAGATGTAAATCTAGGACCGCGTATAAAAGTTCCAAAGATGCCATCAAAAGATCTAAATATTAGACAATGTACTCAAGTTTGTAAATATAGCACCAAAAGCTTCAACCTAACTCCTTCCAAAAGAGATAGAAGAAAATCTAACTTAAATTCATCATCCAACGTGAAGAAATAGTTGGTGTAGTCATGGTTTTGGACAAAAAGTTTTCTGACTCGTACTCGTTGTGCATTTGTTAGTCCTTCTATCTTATTCACTTCATCAAACACCTGCATCCTCCTTGCAGCACTGTCAGCCTCATATTGAAAACAATTAGTAAGCCTACCAATATTCTCACCAGCCATAGCATACATATCAAAAAACTTATGTACTGTCTCAGTTAAAGCATCAACCAATACGTCTCCACCTTAAGATCTCTTTCTCTTTTTCCTTCCTGATGCTAATGGTGTTGAAGTTGTCTGTATGCTAGGACCACCAATACTTGCAGTATCCATGTGGTCATCGGACATAAGCAAGGGATCATAATCGGCATCATTTTCTGTTTCTTTATCAATGTCATAAACCATATCAGTCAATCCCATTGCACCTTGTCCATTAGCACGATCCTTTCCAAACACTAGTCCTAACTCATCATAATGAGGAAACGGCTTGTTTCTTAAGCCTTTCGCAGTTGGGTGACTCTATAATAGATATGGAATGTAAATTAAATATTAAAATAGCCTAATAATACTGAAACTTGAAATTTATAACTAGATAAAAAAATACTAACCTTAACCCACTCATCAAACACATTTTTCTCAACCATAACGCATTTATCCTTATCATTCCAACCAAAGCCACTACCGGCAGGGCCTAACATTTCAGAAATTGCATGATATTGTTTCTTCAATATCTTTATACGAGAATTAATGTGTGGTTGTGCTTTAAGCCCACATTGTGAAATCTTTTCATTCATCATTTTCTCCAATTGTTGTAAGTAACCAGGCTTGAACGTACCATTATCTACTTTCCATTTTCCACTATTAGCCATATCCAATGAGCACTCTACTAGCTTTGAATCTTCCAATGCAGTCCATTGATGCTTCCTTACATTAGCATCCATTCTGTGTACACAACAGTAATGTCATACATATTTATTAAAAATCACAACAACAATGTCATACATATTTATTATGAATCACAACAACAATGTCATATATAAACCATATCAGTAGTGATTTTCCCGCCATTGGTCAAACATTTCCCTAGCCATGTTATTTCTCCATACAGTCCAAGCATTGGATGTTTCAATATGTGTGTAATGTTCTACTTCTTGTTCACCCTCCTGTTCTTCTTCTTCTTCTTCTACTACTTCTTCTACTTCCAATTGTCTTTCATAAGGATCAATAGCCATTTCTCTCCTAATTAAATTGTGAAGAAGACAACATGCGACAATAATCCTACATTGTACATTAATTGGATAGAATGATTTTCCCCTAAGAATTGACCATCGCCCCTTCAAAAGTCCAAATGTCCTCTCAATAACATTCCTAGCCGAGGAATGTTTCATGTTAAAAAACTCTTCAGGACTCTCAGGAGGGTACGTCCATGTATTTAAATGGTAGCGTAGTCCTCTATAAGGAGCCAAAAAGTCTTCACCATTAGGATAACCAACATCGCATAAGTAGTAATATCCTATGTACACATTTCAATATTTATTAGGAAAATTAAAAGGCATACACATTTTAATGTGTATGACTCTATAACTGTTAAGAAGATACATATTTACCTTGTGGAACTTTCAACCCATTCCTCTTAGATAAAGCATCTCATAAAACTCTTGAGTCAGCTACGGAACTCTCCCATCCGGACAATACATATATAAATTGCATATCTTGAAAGCATACTCCCAACATGTTGGTAGCAATTTCACCCTTTCTAGAACGATACCTAGGCGTGTCCGCTGCAAACACATTGACCTTATGTATGTTCTATCAAGTGCTCCCAAACAATTCTAAAACATAAATAATAATTTTAGCCCACATACCTACTGCATATTAACATACAAATAATAAAGAATTAGGTATATTAAAAATTTTCACCTTAAACCAATTCCATCTTTCGTCCGTGGAAGATTCTTGAACTAGCTTTGGTCTTTTTAGCAATACTTCATGGAGACGTAACACCGCTTTTAAGACAATATTGAATTGTCTACTTATTGTTTCACCCGAGCGTGCAAATAGGCGTTTCATAATCCTATTTTTTTGATCATGAGCTAATATATGTAGGAATATAGCTACCAATTATTCAACATCCATATTTTTTGTTCCTCTCAAATTGCCAATATTTCTAAGGTAGTTACATAGGTTAGTAAATGTTCTCCTATTCATACGAGTGCTTTCAAGACATGTTAAGTCACTCTCATATATCAATCAATGGTAATTTAGTTGGTGTATATGATGTTGGCGATAAGAACTCTCACCCCATCTATTTCTATACAAACGTCTCTTACTAATAATTACAAATATCATAAGCATGAACAAAAATGTCATTTCATTTAACATCTTCATATATTGAACCAAAATAGCCACAATTCTCTCTTTTTTTTTTTTTTTTGTTCCAATGGACGAAGATCCATATCTACTCATTGATGAAAAAAAAATAATAATAATAAGCATACTGAACATAAAATTAACTCCATACACGAATCTTCTAATTCCATATTTCAATAGTGCAAGTGTTTAAGGGGGAAAAAAAAAAGCATCTATATCACTTTTATAAAGAGTTGGTATTCATATATATTGTCCATTAAATAAATGATTTGTCTAATTTATGCATAATGATTGATACTGATGAATAACTAGAGTTCATAGGTGATATTAATACAAATCCCCATGTTTCGATCGAATACTTGCTGAAACGACAACTAAGATTAAATCACAAATAAAGGCAAAGCGACAGGAACCAAACGACAATTAACACAAATCGGATAAATAGCAAGGGACCAAAGCGACAGCCCCATGCTGAACGACAATTAATACAAAGCCCCAAGGTTCATTCTTTAGATTACAGAACCAAACTAAAGACTTGGGTGGTGCTTTTTGGTTGATGCAGGTTGGGTCTCAGGCGGCGGATGCAAAGAAGGATGGAGCTTTCGTGAGAAAATACAGGGGTTCAACTTATGCAATCGATGGGGAGAAATAGCAAGGGACAAAAAAAGATGAAAAAATCTTGGTTCAAACCCAGTGAGATTTTCAAGTTCAGATAAAAAATTAACACAAATCGAATAGTTCAGATCAAAAATTTTTCACAAAAAAAGGAGAAAAAAAAGGAAAGGAATCTGGTGGTGGCGACAGAGAAAAGTCCGGCAACAGCGTGGTGGATTGGAAGACAACGGCGGCGTCCACAACGAAAGCGGCGCTGGATCTGGACGAGGGAGGGGCGTCTGGAGGGGAGGGGAGGGGATGGCGGAGGTGGTCACTGGAGGGGCGGGAAGACCGGCGGGAGGTCAGAGAGAGGGCGAGACGGCAACTAGAGGTCGTTCAGAGGCGGGGCCGGCAGAAATTTGAGAGAGAGAGAGAGCAGAGTATGAGAAAGAGACTGGGTCTGGACAAGAGAGAGATGGGTGAGATGCGTGGGTGAGAAAAATGATAGGGCAAATTGTTTCCCGTAAATATTACTTTCCTGGGAAAGTGAAACCCACCCTATTGGTGGGTTTAGGATTACTGTAAAATGGGGTAATATGAAATCCATGTGTTTCACTTTCCTAGGTTTTAAAATTGTCCAATAATTGTACCAAACATAAGAATCTGAAAGATTCTCTTTCTCATTCCTGTAATTACCCCATACCAAACGCCCCATGTAACACCCTCCACCTCAACTAGAGGACACCACAATAAGACTTGTCTAGTCAAGTTGGTGGACATTACTTCATTCTATTGATTAAAGAAGAGTTTGAAAGAAAACAAATATTTACATATTATAGCATTAGTAGATACATAGAAGTACTATTTACAACAATTTCAATCAAAAAGATTTTTCTTCATGTTTAGTTTCAAAACATTATACTTCATATCATCAAGAGCCCAACAAAAACACTCAAAATATCAAAAGTTTATCAAAAGCAACAAAATATCAAAATATCAAAAGCAACACATGAACTATCCGTTAGCAACAAGCAACTCGAGCAACTCCTACTGTTCACCCTCAGCATTTTCTGAGGCACAAAAAACTAAATAAGCAATTGCCTAGTAAGTAGCACCCTTAACAGTCTACCCATTTCAGTCTAAAAACATTTCTAGCCAAAACAGTCCTGGGCCCCGTCAAGTAAAAAACAGGCTTAGTACTTGATAGGCCGTGAGTTTTCGGAACCTGTTCTTTTCAGTCGAGTGGTTACTCAGCTTTGAAAACCTCGTGCCTCAAGGAATTTCACCACTATATTTTGGGTCCGCTGGTCCCTCCTGCATCCCTTGCCTACCCAAATACTAAACCATATTTTACACTTCATTTTAAATTGAAACATAGGGGAACAATAGATTTACCTTGACAAATATGTTCATAAAACAATCACCATCATACAAGGCATTCAATCCATTTAGCATAGAAAATAATTTCAAACATATACTATTGTTTCTTGTGAAGTTTGAAAACAAGATTCTACTTGAATTCCAATAGCTCTTAGGATAGAGTGGAGAGTGGATCCTTCTTGGTAAATTTGATGTGCTATAAACCTATAAAATGCACATTATATCCATTTAAGCATAAGAGAACCATTTTGACAATCACACATGTACAAATTTGCAAAGATCCTCTTGATATATATATATTATATATAATATATAATATATATATATATATAAACCATAAACTTCAATATACAAACTCATTGGTCTTGAAAATTTGCAGAGTAAAAATAGAGATGACAGAAGCATCCTGCAAAATTTCACTTCCTTTGAGGTCCATTTGAGAAGGTTTAAAAATAAGCCAATTCGGCCATCTGTCAGGAAAAAGTCCAGCAGAAGACCTGATTTGGTAAAATTCATTAAAAATTCGTCTTTCAGCCTTTTCCCATGAAAGTTTGACCACAGCATGTTCAAAGTGTCTAGTTTCAATACACAAAATTTCAGCTTTAAACAACAAATACTCTTAAGAGATATTCCGCTCGCAATCAGAGGTGTTCAGACAACCAAAACAGAATTTTCAGCCAAGCATTTCATCAAACAAATTGCATACACCTCACTAAAACACATTTGAACAGAGCAAAAATGAACCAAAACTCCTCCAAATCATGTCTTAAATCAGATCAAAGCAAGAGAAACACACACTCAATTCAACAATAACTCACACTAACCAACTAAAAATATGTCTATCTACAAAGAATTCATCTCTAACCAGCGCATAAACAAAAAGCCCATGAAAACCTCATCAAAAAGCATGAAACCACAATTCTAATACAAGAAAAACACCTTACCTTAGCTGGTGTACAAGTTGGCCTCTCAAATTTGGGTTTAAACTTCAAATTTGTCAAGTGAATCGAGGAGAGAGATAGTGTCCAGGTAAAAGCTACTTTGCCTAGTGGCTACAACAGACAACAAATAAACCTTTTGGCCATTTTAGTACAAAGTTATTTGCACATCTAACAAAGGTAGCCCTTGTATAAGATAACATATTTTATAATACAAACATGGTCAAACTAGCAAACTCTTGCTGAAAACATGAAAGATTTACAAAATCGGACCAGGGATTTCCACCATTCTTGCACCAGGGAGAATGTTACCTGCTCAAAATTTCACCAAGATTTCCAGTGAATTGTCCATCAATAAACTCTTCCGTATTGGCCAACTGCAGGTAGGTTTCATTCATCGGACAATGTTAATAACCATTGGGATTTCCGAAGTAAACAATGTAAGAATGTAGATAATTGTGATAGAAAATACAAAAAATCTCCGCAAAAAATGAAAGTTTACTATCATAAACTAATAGAACGGCATAATAGTAAGTGAAACATATAAAGCAACAAAATTTTACACAATCCATTATCCATATATAAGCATATAACCTATAAGTAACATTGGAAACACAAAAGAAAAAAAAGGAAAAAATCTAATGTAAATACGAAGTATTACAAGCATCACAATTAGGCCCCACAAAAATGAGATTTTTCACACAAAAAGCTATTGTGGAAGTTGAAAAAATACCTGCAAGTTCATGTAAGAATCCACAGAGACAAGAAAATGATAAACTCTGGACCAACTGACACTCGAATTAGCTAGAGAAAAGGAAATTGTATTGCTAGAATTGAGAAACAACAATGGCGGATGATTCTGTTACAAGAATGGTATGGGGATTTTCGAGAGATCCCGTGCTCTCCTAACAACTTCCACAGAAAGTCTAGTAAAATCGGATATCCTTGCTTACTCTACCTTTGACTTATTTATACACTATTCGCAATCCCACAAAGACTAACAAACTAACTAATTAATTGCTGACTCAGCCTCTTTCTCCTTGACTTGCTGACTCAGCCCCATCCTCCAACCTTCCATTTGCTAGGCCTTTGTTTTTCCTCTGAACATAAGTATAGCGCACAGGGGGCTTATCATTACCCCCGCCCCAAAAACGCACCTTGTCCTCAAGGTGAAAATGGGGAAACTGGGCAGCAAACACATCAAACGATTCCCAAGAAGCGTCATGCTCTGGCAGCCCCGCCCAACGAATCAGTACCTCCATCTCCATGCTGCCCCCATGAAGCTTTTGGCGCACTCCAAGCAAGGACTTTGGTGCAACCTGGAGTTCCAAGTCACGAGACAACTGCGGCGGCAATGGAGAAACACCCTGGTCCTGGCCCACCGCCCGGCGCAATTGCGAAACGTGGAACACAGGGTGTATAGCAGCGTCCGCAAAGCTAACCGATATGCCACCGGGCCAACGCGGTGGGTGACCTCATAAGGACCATAGAAACGAGGACTTAGCTTCTCATTGCGACGTCGAGCCAGCGACACTTGGCGGTAAGGCCGAAGCTTGAGGTAGACGAAGTCGCCAACCTCAAACTGAACCTCCCTCCGCTTGCTGTCGGCAACAGCTTTCATTTTCTGCTGAGCACGTAGAAGATGGAACTTGAGGAGGTCCAACATCGCATCACGGTCCATCAACTGGCGCTCCACAGAATCTACCGGCGATGCCCCCACTCCATAACGTAACAACGGAGGGGGAGCCCTACCATACATCGCTTGGAATGGTGTCATCCGGATGGAAGTAAGGAAAGAGGTGTTATACCAATATTCTGCCCATGCCAGCCACTTGTGCCACCTCCCAGGCTTATCGGAAGTAAAACAACGTAAATACGTTTCCACACATCGATTGACTACTTCCGTTTGTCCATCAGACTGAGGGTGATATGCAATGCTGCGGGAGAGAATGGTGCCCATCTGTTTATGAAGCTCTGTCCAGAAGTGACTAAGGAAGATACGGTCCCGGTCCGACACGATTATGCGGGGTACGCCATGAAGACGGACCACCTCCTGAATGAATTTGTGTGCCACCATCTCTGCGAAAAAAGGGTGCCTGAGGCCCATGAAGTGAACATCCTTGCTGAGTCGGTCGACAACCACCAAAATCAAGTCAAAACCATCTGAACGGGGCAAACCCTCGATGAAGTCCATGGAGATATCCTCCCATACCTGCTAGGGCACTGGCAATGGTTGTAAAGACCGCTAGGAGCTAAGGTAGAGGTCTTACACCTCACACGCCGCTACATACAAAACCACATCTTTCCGCATACCTGCCCAATACCAATCCACTGCGAGCCGCCGATAAGTCTTTAATTCTCCGGAATGGCCCCTGAGCACTCCATTGTGATAAGAGCGCAAAAGTTGCTGGATCACCGGAGAATTTGAGGCCACAACCATCCGGCCCTTGAAAAACAAACGCCCCTGCCGGATTGAGTATCCAGGGTGCGCGGAGGAGTCGAGCTGTAAGGCTGCCCATATTTTGGCCAACCGTACATCTTGCAACACTTGCTGATGTATGGTCTTTGTCTAAATTTCAGAGGTGGCTGCCAACATATTGAGATTGGGGTCGGCTTGACGTCGTGATAAAGCATCCACCGCACGATTCTCCACCCCCGGACGGTACTGAATATAAAAATTGTATCCCAACAGTTTAGTGAGCCACTTCTGATATTCCACATTCACTAGGCGCTACTCTAGTAAATATTTAAGACTTCGTTGATCGGTTCGAATGATAAAATGATGTCCTAAGAAGTATGGCCGCCACTTTTGGACGGCTAAAACCATAGCCATCAACTCCCGTTCATACACCGATTTCGAGCTTGGGTCGACAAAACTTGGCTGAAAAATGCTATCGGTCTCTGGTCTTGCATCAAAACCACCCCCACGCCAAAACCGGAAGCGTCCGATTCCATCACAAAAGGCTTAGTGAAATCCGGCAAAGCCAAGACCGGCACTTGTGTCATAGCCAGCTTAAGTTAGGCAAATGCTTGGGCTGCCCCTGCGTCCCAATGGAAACAATCCTTTCGCAACAAGTTAGTTAGAGGACCCGCAATTTGGCTATAACCCGCCACAAATTTCCTATAGTAACCCGTCAGTCCTAAGAAGCCTCGCAAATCACGCAAGTTAATGGGAATTGGCCATTGCAACATGGCTGAAACCTTGGCAGGGTCCGCCGTTACCCCTTGGTCGGACATGATATGGCCTAAGTACTCGATAGAGCGTTGACCAAAACTACACTTTTTCCCATCGGCGAACAACTGATTCCGCTGCAACTCTCCCAACACTTGAGCAAGATGATGCTCATGTTCCTCCAAGGTCCGGCTGTAAATTAGTATGTCATCGAAAAATACTAGCACAAAACTTGCGAAGAAAAGCGCGTAAAACCTCATTCATGAGGGATTGGAAGGTAGCTGGAGCATTCGTTAAGCCGAATGGCATAACAAGAAACTCATAGTGGCCTTCATGAGTGCGGAACGCCGTCTTCGGCACATCCTCCGTACGAACCCTAATTTGATGGTACCCCGACTTAAGATCAATCTTAGAAAAGATTGTTGCACCATGTAACTCATCGAGGAGCTCCTCAATCACGAGAATCGGAAAATGATCCGGAACTGTCTCCTTGTTTAGAGCGCGGTAATCTACACAAAACCGCCAACTACCATTTTTTTTTTAACCAAAAGTACAGGGCTAGAGTATGGGCTTACACTCGGTTGGATGATGCCTGCCGCCACCATCTCTCCCACCAACCGCTCTATTTCGGTTTTCTGGATGTGCGGATACCCATACGGCCTGACATTAATTGGCGTCGTTCCCTCCTTTAAAACGATAGCATGGTCCTTGGCCCGGGTTGGTGGTAATCCTACTGGGGACTCAAATACCGGAGCGAACTTGTTCAATACCAATTTCAGCTCAGGCTGTAATCCTTCCCTTAAACCACCTCCCATTTCACTCGGATCCACCAATAGATTTCCTAACTCGACCCACACTCCCTGCCCTTCATGCCTCAAGGCTCGCATCAAAGCCTTGAGGGTGACCGCAGATTTGTTCAAAGCAGGGTCCCCTTGTAGTGTCACCTGTCGTTCTCCCACATTAAATTCATAACCAACGACTTCCAATTAACCGTGACAACCCCCAACGTTTCCAGCCACTGAATCCCAAGTATTAAATCTGAGCTACCCAAATCTAAGGGTAAAAAATCCTCCATCACCTCAACCCCTTGCAAAGAAACCATCACTCCCTTTCACACTCCCTCACCTTTCACCGACACTCCCGTTCCCATTACAACCCCATAGCCCGTTGTTTTGTCAACAGGAAGCCCTAATTTTTTTACCAATTCACAGGAAATAAAACTGTGGGTAGCCCCACTATCAATTAAGACAATTACCTCAATTCCTCCGACGAATCCCCTGAGTTTCATCGTCTTCGGAGCGGTGAGACCCACCACTGAATTGAGCGACAACTTCACTACCTCATCCTCCTGCGATATCTCACCTTTTTCCTCTTCCGTCTCCACCGTGCCCATCTCCCGGTCCTCCTCTTCCTCCTCTCTGACAATCAAAACTTGCAGTTCACGGTTGGGGCATCGATGGCCGAAGGTGTATTTTCCATCGCAACGATAGCATAAGCCCTTTTACCTCTTCGCCTGTAACTCCGCATCAGTCAACCGGCGAAAAGTCGCCACACCGCCACCGCCGCCTGGTCCCGTTCTCTTCTCCGGCGCGGCGGAGCTCCTTTCTCCCGCCAGTCCGGTATTCGAAGCTCCCATTCTGGAATTGCTCGGTCCCCCCCTTTGCCCCGAGAATGTCAAATAAACATTCCCATTTCTATTCCAAGTCATACTATGTGAGCCTTGTGGGCCTGGAATTCTTGGCCCGCGTACAATCTGATTACGCTCCTCCACCCGCTAGGCTACCACCATGATTTGGCCCAATCCAACTGGCTTCATCAATATGATTTCAGTCCTTATTTCCGGTTTCAGCCCCTTCACAAACGTGCTCTCCAGGACTTGTTCTGAAAGCTCCGACAAAGGCGCCGCTAACACCTCGAACTGCCGCTGGTACTCTCTCACCGTCGACTCTTGACGGAGTGACAGAAACTTCTCGCATAAGCTCCCCTCCTGCGTAGGGCAGAAACGTTCCAAGATCATCAATTTTATCACCATCCAGCTTCGAATCGGCCGGCGTCTATCCTCCCATTGGAACCACGCCAAGGCGTCACCTTCGAGGCTCACCACCACGGCATCTAATTTCTCCCCTTCCGTCATCCGATTCATGGCGAAGAATCGTGCAGCGCGGAAAATCCATCCGTCGGGGTTGTCGCCGTCAAATACCGACATCTCCACTCATCGCGTCCTGAGTTCTGCACGAGCCCCAACCTCCCGGTGCAAATCCTCCCTCGGTGCCGGGGGATCCGCTGCCGTACCTTCCGCGGCCCACGGTGGTTCCTGTTCCGCCGTTTCTCTCCGCCTCATCAACTCGTCCAATCTCTCAAGCAACATCTTCATGCCTTGCTCGAGTCTAGGTATCTTTTTCAGATCCTCACGAATTCCTTCCATCTCCTTCTGAAATTCCTCACGAGTTCCTTCCGTCTTCTCCTTCTCTCGATCGTCGGTGCACCTCGTCATCCCAAAATTTCAGCTCTGATACCAAATGATAAACTCCGGACCAACTGGCACTCGAATTAGCTAGAGAAAAGGAAATTGTATTGCTAGAATTGAGAAACAACAATGGCGGACGATTCTGTTACAAGAATGGTATGGAGATTTTCGAGAGATCTCGTGCTCTCCTAACAACTTCCACAGAAAGTCTAGTAAAATCGAATATCCTTGCTTACTCTACCTTTGACTTATTTATACACTATTCGCAATCCCACAGAGACTAACAAACTAAGAGACTAACAACTAACTAACTAATTGCTGACTCAGCCTCTTTCTCCTCCTCGTGACTTGCTGACTCAGCCCCATCCTCCAACCTTCCATTTGCTAGGCCTTTGTGCTTCCTCTGAACATAAGTATAGCACACAGAGGGCTTATCAGAAAACCTAAAGACAAACCCAACAAAAACGAGAGTTAGGAAATTACAGTGTTCATGCTAATTAAGCCAAAAATGAATATATATATATATATACACACACGTGTGTGTATGTATATGTATACGTATAAATGTAGCAAAAAACCTTTGTACTCCATCCCCCATTTGAGCTTCACAATGATAGTCTTTCCAGTCAAATTGTTCAAAAAAGGTTTCGAGTTAACCCAAATCGTCTGCAAATATCCAAATACATTGTATTTTATCAAATACCAAAGCGAATTTCTTGAATAAATGAATCAAAATCAAATCATCCAACATAAATTCCTTTAGGGAAAGAAATAAAAAAAAAAAAAAAAAAAAGTAGCATATTTGTTTATTGTATAGATGTGTGTGTGTGTGAGAGAGAGAGAGAGAGTAAAGAGCATAAGAAGAAACTCACAGCCATTGACGAGCATGGAGGAGCGTAGGTAGCTGAAGGGTTGTGTGGTTTTTCCCTCTCGGATCTCTTTGCTTCTTTTGCTTTGGTTTGCAAAAAAATGATTCCAGAAAAATGATTGAGGTCTCGAAAAGCTTCATTAGGGTTCGGGATTTGAGGAGAGAGAAGCCGGTGACGGGTGGTGGATGCGTAGAGAGCTCAGAGTTGGTTCGGGAGCTTCGAAGCCATGGCGTCGATGGTTGGAGCTCGGTGGTCGAGCAAGAAATGAGGGTTAGGGCATCAGGGAGTTTTTGAGGAAAACGTAAATCAGGGCTGAATGGAAAAGCCATTCCACAGCCCTCCCACGTGAATTCGGCCATTCACTCAAAATGGGTGAATGGCCTTTCCTATGGAAAGCTCTTTCTAACTTAAAAAATGAAACAAAACAATGGAATTAGGTGGAATGGCTTTTCCTTTCCATTCCATTCCTCCCAACCAAACGCAGCCTTAGCCTTTAGAAACTGTACTATATAAAGTGTTGAAGTCTTGCCTCCCAATAGCTTAGAATAAAAGTAAGTGGGAGCTGAATAGACACCAGACACGGAGATGTGATGTATGACGTAATCGACATGACTGATTACGCTTCTGAAGAAGCATCTTCAGATACAAAGGCATCATTGTCTAAGACTAGAATCCCTTGCGAGCAAGTAAATCCTGAATGGAGAACACTCTTAGACAACTCAAAGCAATCTAGATGAATACCTCGAAACAATATACTCATTCAAAACGTGTTCGTAGTGAATTTAATTAAAACCCTCTTTAATTAAAATATTGCTAATACATGTAACAACTAGAGTTATTTTCTCTCATTTGCATTTCAATTAGCTTGCTCTCAAGAATTTTGTTGATTTGTAGATTTATTTTAATTATTTATGTTATTTCTATTTCCCTTCTATTTATTTATTTATTTAATCCTCATTTGTCTAATTAAAGTAGGTGAAATGTGTAATTGGTAATTTAATTGAAAGTAAAAAGAAACAAAAACCGGAATAAATCAAAATTTCAAAATAGAAGATTTCTCACGCGCAGAGTTCTTCTCACTTAGCCTCCCTCGCATGCACTTGCACGCTCAGCTTCTTCCAGATTGCCACATCGCCAAGGCTACAAGGCTAAAGTATTCTTTTCTTTTGTGCTCACGAAAATATTTGAAGGCTTTTTTAGATCTCTCACTACTTGATTTGAAGGCTTATATAGATCGATCACCGCTGGATTCGTAGAGAATAGGTGAAATTTGAATCGGATTTTGCTATCAAAAGCTCTCTTCAATGGCGGACATGCACTCTGAAGATTCTCGTCGAAGGTGAGTTATCAGCTTTTTTTGTTGGTAATTATCATTTTTTCTCATATCCTGCTTTAATAAGATACTTGACCACCAACTAGGTAAATAATATTTACTTCCTCAATAATTCGAATGTAACCGTGAATACTCCTAGTTATACAATGGCGAATTACATATAAGGCAATAGCTAATTTGAAATTGGATTTTGGTAATGGATTATCATATTAATGTTTATTTATTTGTTTTTTGAATAAGGCCGAATCAACATATAGTGTTTGAAATAAACATTGTTTCATTTAGATATCTTATTTGAATTGCTTCAGTTTATTTTTCAAGGCATATTGATATGACCACAATGTGTGCATATACATATATATATATCAAGCTTAAGGTCCGTTTAGTTTATAGATTCAAATCATGTGATTAGAATCATTTTCGATTTACGTGTATTTTTTGTGAGAGAAAATACTGTAGCGAACCATGAATCATGATTCGAATCAAGGAGCGAATCTAGGTACCAAACAGACCCTTAGAACTGTTTGTATACTGTGATTAGAATTTCTTTTCTGCCGTCTTAGAACTATTGTATATTGTGTAATTAGAATTTCTTCTTAGCTTGTTTTAAGCCGCATAATAGTAGACATATCTTGTTTATAGTAACCGCTTGGTATACTTTTAGTTAAAACTTGTCCTATTTGGTTTGGTAAAGGGTCAACCAGCCCAGGAGACACAAGTGGAAGCTGACTTGGTGCTCTATTCGGTTAAAGGTATCATTAAAGAATGAGTCATAAAAAGAAAAAAAAAAGTAGTAAGTATTCGGAGCTGAGTAAAAGCAGATAACAGTAATTGGAAAAGGAAATGATAATGTCAATATTATTCACATGCATGACTGGGTTTCCTTTTATCATCTCATAAATTTATTGGCTTGCTTATTTGCATCTCTTGTTTATTTGACCTCACAAAATTTAATGATTTGTCAAGAAGCGATCTTTCAGAGGGATTCACTTGAAGATTGGGAGGTCACTTCTCTTGAACTTTTTGCTTAAGAAGGGAAGGCCTAAAAAGAAAACGTGAGTACCCGTGTATTTTTTTTTTATTTTCTGTTATATAACTCTTCAAATCAAATTAGGACTCTTCACTGTTAATTAGAGATCCAAAATTAAACAATTTCTTCATCTTAATCCTTTACAGTTGCAGCTGCTACTGCATCATTCGCCGCCACCACAACTCGTGGCCCAATATGATGATGAATATTTGATTTGCATCAAGACGCTTTCATCATCGGACGTTGACAAGAATTTTTAAGTACCCCAAGCACTTGCAGAGCACATCATCCCACTACCTCTTATGCAACGGCTCCCTATCTACCTCCACGATTCTGAGAGCGTCTCACTTGTTCAAGTAAGCAACTCTAGGGCGAGTGGGCGCATGATCTTCCTCACGCATGACTGGAGAATCTTTCACGTTACTAGAGGCATTTATGCGGGTGATGAGCTCTCATTTTACAAATTAGACGAGGTCAACCACTTCCGGGTGGTGGCCAACTCTTAAATCTTAGTTTTAGCATTTGTCTATTTTGTTATGTTTTTTTGAAAAATATTACATTAGTGTTTCGCTCATATTCTTTAAGGTTTGAAACTTTTTCATTGTGTGCACATTAATGGTTGGCTGTGCACACAACAGAAAAATTTCAAACCTCAAAGAATATGAGCGAAACACCAATGTAATATTTTTCAAAAAAACATAAATAAACAAATGCTAAAATTAAGATTTGAGAATTGGCCACCACCCGGAAGTGGTTGACCTCGTCTAATTTGCAAAATGAGAGCTCATCACTCGCATAAATGCCTCTAGTAACGTGAAAGATTCTCCAGTCATGCGTGAGGAAGATCATGCGCCCACTCGCCTTAGAGTTGCTTACTTGAACAAGTGAGACGCTCTCAGAATCGTGAAGGTAGATAGAGAACCGTTGCATGAGAGGTGGTGGGATGATGTTCTCTGCAAGTGCTTGGGGCACTTAAAAATTCTTATCAACGTCCGATGATGAAAACATCTTTATGCAAATCAAATCTTCATTATCATATTGGGCCACGAGCTGTGGTGGCGGCGAAGGGTGCGGTAACAGCTGCAACTGTAAACGATTAAGAGAGAAAAATTGTTTAATTTTAGATCACTAATTAATAGTGAAGAGTTCCTAATTTGATTTGAAGAGTTGTATAACAGAAAATAAGGAAAAAAATACACGGGTACTCACTGTTTTCTTTTTAAGCCTCCCCTTCTTGAGCAAAAAGTTTAAGAGAAGTGACCTCCCAATCTTCAAGTGAATCCCTCTGAAAGATCGTTTCCTTACAAATCATTAAATTTTATGAGATCAAATAAACAACAAGTAATGCAAATAAGCAAGCTAAAACTATGAGATTGTAAAAAGAAACCCCAGTCATGCATGTGGAATAATATTGGCATTATCATTCCCTTTTTTCAATTACCCCTTTCTGTTTTGACCCAGCTCCGAATACTTACCACTTTTCCTTTTCTTTTTTTTTTTCTTTTTATGGCCCATTATTTAATGATACCTTTAACCGAATAGGGCACCAAGCCATCTTCCAATTGTGTCTCCTGGGCTGATTGACCCTTTACCAAACCAAATAAGACAAGTCCTAACTAAAAGTATACCAAACGGTTACCTTAAACAAGATATGTCTAATATTATGCGGCCTAAAACAAGGCGAGAAGAAATTCTAATTACACAGTATACAATAGTTCTAAGACGGCAGAGAATAAATTCTAATAACAATATACAAACAGTTCTAAATTTGATATATAAATATATATATATGTATATGTATATACATATGCACACATTGTGGCCATATCAAAATGTCTTAAAAAATAAACCGAAACAATTCAAATAAGATATCCAAATGAAACAGTGTCTATTTCAAACATTATATGTTGATTCGGCTTTATCCCAAAACCAAATGAATAAACATTAATATGATAATTCATTATCAAAACCCAATTTCAAATTGGTTATTGCATTATATGTAATTCGCCATTGTATAACTATGAGTATTCACTGTTACATTCGAATTATTGAGGAAGTAAATATTGTTTACTTAATTGGCGGTCAAGTATCTTACTAAAACAGGAAATGAGAATAAATAATAATTACTAACAAAAAGATATGATAACTCGCCTTCGACGAGAATCTTTAGAGCACATGTCCGCCATTGAAGGATTGAAGAGAGCTCTTGATATCCAAATCCGATTCAGATTCCACCCATTCTCTGCGAATCCAGCGGTAAGGGATCTATATAAGCCTTCAAGTCAAGCTGTGAGGATCTAAAAAAACCTTCAAATCTTTTCGTGAGCACAAAGGAAAAGAAGCCTTTAGCCTTGGCGATGTGGCACTCTGCAAGAAGCTGAGCGTGCAAGTGCACGCGAGGGAGGCTAAGTGAGATGAGCTCTACGCGTAAGAAATCTGCTATTCTGGATGAAAATTTAATTTATTTCGGTTCTTGCTTCTTTTTACTTCTAATTAAATTGCCAATTACACCTTTCACCTAATTTAATTAGACAAATGAAGCTTAAATAAATAAACAGAGAGGAAATTAAAATAGAAATAACATAAATAAATAAAATAAACCTACAAATGAACAAAAAATTCTCGAGAGCAAGTTAATTGAAATGCAAATAAGAGAAAATAACTCTAGTTATTACATGTATTAACAATATTTTAACTAAAGAGGGTTTTAATTAAATTCACTACAAACACGTTTTGAATGAGCATATTGCTTCGAGGTACTCATCTGGATTGCTTCGAGTTGTCCACGAGTGTTCTCCATTTTGATTCTCCGTTCAGGATTTACTTGCTCACAAAGGATATTAGCCTTAGGCAATGATGCCTTCGTATCTGAAGATGCTTCTTCAGAAGCATACTCAGTCATGTCGATTACGTCATACATCACATCTCCGTATCAGGCGTCTCTTCAGCTCCCACTTACTCTTAATCTAAGCTGTTGGGAGGCAAGGCTTCAACACTTTATATAGTGCAGTTTTTAAAGGCTAAGGGGATGTTTGTTTTCTGTATTCGTCCCTGATTCTGAATCATGATTCATGGTTCTCTACAGAATTTTTCTCTAAAAAAATACATATAAAATGAGAATGGTTCTGAATTATAATTTTGAATCTATAAACCAAACGTCTACTAAATTATGAAAAACAATACAAAGCCATGACTTGATAGATGACAAAGTGTAATAATGCACACTACGACCATAGTAAGTGTCCTTGTATGATAGAACAATGGGAACAAAATTTATTTGATCATGAAATATGACAGAACATCAAATGCAGCTGAAGCAGGATAAGTCAATTCGTAAGTTTACATGTTTTCAATAATTATTCTACATTATTGAACCAAAATGACATGAATGAGAAGTTCTCAATTAACAAACAGTATCTGATTTCCAAGCAGCTAAATAACAAAGTCTTGGTAGAAAGAAAAAGCTTGATGAAAAGGCAATATTATTTTCAGAGACTTTATAAGTCGTATCATGTAAGAAATTATGAAAAACCTTACCACAATAATGACCTTGGCCACAAGTTGTATCCTTCATCGTCAAAATTTGACATCTCTGCACCTCCACCTCCACTGGCAGCAACTGTTTTGGTTTCAGAATCTGTAGCTCCTGCGCCAGAACTCTCTTTGCTCCCATCGGTATCTACATTTACATCACTAGCATTTGACACGCAGTATCTCTGCAACTATCTATCAGTTTCCCAGAGCACATGCATGAAGCTCTCCCGTGCGGCGTATCCATGGCTCTCGAAAGGAAGAATCACAAGGCGGCAAAGAGCTCCATGACCTTTCAGAGCATTGAAAAAACGATACAACTGCATGAATTGCAAAACACAAAATAAACAGCAAGCAGTTAGAGAAACAGCGCCATAAGCTTGCAATAAGGCATCAAACAAGAGCTCAAAACTCATCTTTTGGAAACAAAGAGGGCAAGATACTTTTACCTGCATGGTTAAAGTTCCAGGGTTATTATCTTCTTCTCCATGGATTAGCAAAATTGGCTTCTTGATTTTATTAGCTGACATGAAAGGACTCATCTCGACGTAACTATTAGTAGCCTCCCAAAGGATTCTGTCCTCATTCTACACCAACAAATTGAAGGAGTCAGACTATAAAAGGGCAAACTATGAAACTACAGAACAATAACATAGCAAGATAAGAAAATAAAAACACAGAAGAGAGAGAGAGAGAGAGAGAGAGGTTGAACAAAAACCCCCTTCACCCCACAAGGAGGAGGAGAAGCAAGATGAGGAGTGTACTGACCTGAAAACCAAAAGGAGTGAGTGTTCTGTTGTAAGCACCAGAGCGAGCAATTCCACAACAGAAGAGATGAGGGGCATGTGCCAAGAGGTTTGCAGTCATGAATGCACCATAAGAATGTCCTCCAACAGCAATTTTGTTCGGATGAGACACCTTAATAACCATAGAACATGAAGAGTCTGACTCAAAAGATTCCATGATAACAGAGTAAAAAATAAGAATGAAGCATACTCCACGACGTAAAACTTCCTCCACAGCAGCTTCTGCACTAGCAACCAATTGCTATACATATCTGCTCAAAACATATTTCATTACAACTTGATTAGACGACAAGTGATAGAAACTTCAGCAAGTAATTTTAATAGAAATAATTTTAACATGCGACTACAAATGAAAGCACATAATTTTGCAAACAGAAAATTACCTATCATTAGCTTCTTCATCACCCTCGCCAATAATCGGAATTGTTGGTCCCGAAAGAATAGCAAACCTGCAAGACTTGGAGCAGTAAAAAAATTGGTCTGGTGTTTTAAATCATGCTATATACTGTTAAAAGGTGTGATTGAAACGGGGTGAACCATGCCTTCTAGCAAGCCAAAGGAGGGCTGATGTGGGACCAATGCAAGAAAATTCATTAGGAGAGCCACAAACTTGGCCAGCAGCATCTTTGCTTTTGAACTCCCCAGGATAAGACCATATCAGGCATGGAAGGGGTCCATCTTTTGACGGATCATATCCAGGTGGAAGGTATAGAGTTGCTGTAAGTTAAACTCCATCCTTTCTCTGGTACCTGACCATCTCTTTCTGCAATGATGCTAACTGTGGATAAGGATGAGGGAAATTTTTGATTTGACATGCTTTCTTTTCTGGCCAGCTCAGTAGATAATATTGGGTGTTTTTGGTCTGACTCTTTGGACGTCAATATTTTCAACTGATCAATGAGTAGATCTCCTTCTTTCTCATCAGACATTAAGGCAACAACAGTCTCATAATAATTTTCTTTGTTGCTTTTCCATATACGTTCTTTCTGTCCTGTGTTTCTGAAAGAAATTGGCTTAGACCACTATCGCACTGATGAAAACTTTAGAGAACAGAATATGAATCAGTTTTTTCGAAGCACCTACATGTCAAATAAATCTAGGAATGGCATGTTTCCTTCTGGTGTAGCACCACTTCCATTTAGTAAAACATATGTGCCTTCATCATTTTCCTTCTTTATCTTCGCAATGGCATAAGTCCCGGAAGGAGTTCTCCGCAGCATGGGTGACCAGGATCAGACTAAACGTCTTCTGATGACCTATCAAACAGGATACGAGGGCTAACATCCTTTGATCCAGGAGAAATCACCCATGTTCTTATTCTCCGTGTTTTATACCATGATTCATAAACTAAAGCCAGCGAATCATCACACCAGGAGATGCCTCTGTAAAGATGAAAGTAATAATAGTTTTTTCCAGGTAAAACCTTTAAGCATCAAAGCAGATGAATAGTCCATAGTCATACCCATAACGAAGATCAAGCTTGTGCAGGACTTCTGGCTCTCACTTTCAAGTGGCTCGGCAGCCGTGTATACAATTAGGCACCACAAAAATGAGATTTTTCACACAAAAAGCTATTGTGGAAGTTGAAAAAATACCTGCAAGTTCATGTAAGAATCTACAGAGACAAGAAAACCTGAAGACAAACCCAACAGAAACGAGAGTTAGGAAATTACAGTGTTCATGCCAATTAAGCCAAAAATGAATATATATATATATATATATATATATGCTTGTATATGTATACGTAGAAATGTAGCAAAAAACCTTTGTACTCTATCCCCCATTTGAGCTTCACAATGACAGTCTTTCCAGTCAAATTGTTCAAAAAAGGTTTCGAGTTAACCGGAATCGTCTGCAAAGATCCAAATACACTGTATTAAATCAAATACCAAAGCGAATTTCTTGAATAAATGAATCAAAATCAAATCATCCGACATAAATTCCTTCAGGGAAAGAAATAAAAAAAGAAAAAGTAGCATATTTGTTTATTGTATAGATGTGAGAGAGAGAGAGAGAGAGAGAGAGAGTAAAGAGCATAAGAAGAAACTCACAGCCATTGACGAGCTTGGAGGAGCGCAGGTAGCTGAAGGGCTGTGTGGTTTTTCCCTCTCGGATCTCTCTGCTTCTTCTGCTTTGGTTTGTAGAAAAATGATTCCAGAAAAATGATTGAGGTCTCGAAAAGCTTCGTTAGGGTTCGGGAATCGAGGAGAGAGAAGCTGGTGACGGGTGGTGGATGCGTAAAGAGCTCGGAGTTGGTTCGGGAGCTTCGAAGCCATGGCGTCGATGGTCAATGGCTGGAGCTCGGTGGTCGAGCAAGAAATGGGGGTTAGGGCATCAGGTAGTTTTTTAGGAAAACGAATGGAAAAGCCATTCTACAGTCGTGAATACCATTCACACAAAATAAATAAATGACCTTTCCTATAAAAAGCTTTTTCAAATTTAAAAAATGAAACAAATCAATAGAATTAGTTGGAATGATTTTTTCTTTCCGTTTCATTCTTTTTTAACCAAACGCAGCCTGGAGGTTTACTTTTTCTAAGTTACACGTGTTGCCTATCCTTGCTTATGGAAATGTGTATTGTGTCATTACGTTTTGCATAAATAATAAAATATTTTCTTCAGCAATATTCTTATTACACGTGTTAGCAAGGAGCAAAAGGTCAGAAACTATAATATAATACATAAAATACTATTATATTATATAAAAAGTTAGAGAATTTTTAAAGTATAAGATTAATTTATATATACATATATATTTATATATTATTCTAACTAAAAGTTTGTTATAATGTATTATAACTTTTATTTTTTTTAACTGTAAAATATAAATTTAAAAAATAATAATAATAATAATTAAGGAAGTTTATTATAAGTGTTGTTGATGCAAGTAGGAACTCAATTTTTTGATTTTGGTAGAAAAATCTATATATAAAAGTAAAAATAATTACATGAAAATGTAATAAAAAAATTTAAAATTTGAAGTAGACCGCACGCTTTGTGCGTGTGACTCATTTAAAATAATGGTTATACGAATCATCAGAAATTACAAAAAAAAAAAGACAAAGAAAAAGAAGGGATAGAAGAACAGTAATAATTAATATATTATCATTAGTGACTACATTAATGACACGGGCGAGATGTTGGCTCTGTGTGCTCTTCATGCGCTTATCGCATCCGTTAATAATTTTAATCAGACTATCGAAGTAATTTCTAGTTTAATTTATTTAAGAATGTGCGACTTTATTTTATTTTAGTGTATTTTTATTTAATTTTATTTTTCATTCAAATTATTATACTATTTTCTTTTGAGAGGCTTTGAAAATCTAGCGCAAAATAATATTAAAATGGATAAAATCGACACCTCTCTTTTCTAATTTTTTTCTTTTTTAGTTTTTGTTTAGTTTTAGTCTTAAATACGCGCACGTGATTAATTTAAAATAATGGCTAACACAAATTGTTAAAAAAAAAAGTAAAAAAGACAACATAAAATAAATGAAAATAATAACAGGGCAAAATCTTAAGCAAGAGATAAGGGAAATAATTTAACGTATTTCATTGTGTTTTAAATTAATTTTATTTTGTTTTGTTTATTTTTTTATTTAATTTGGTGTGATTTTATTTTACTTTAGAGTAATTTTATTGTATTATTTATGGTATTTTTATTTAAATAATATAAAAAATTTGACAAAAAACGTTAGTAAAATAGACAAAATTGAACTCAAAATCAATTTATAATAGTAAATAACTATAGTAAAGAATAAAAATTTAAAAATAAAACGGGAAATGGTTTGAAACCGTTCGATTAAAAATTTTGACGGATGTGATTCGCACATGAAAAGCACACGCAAAAGAGCCGTGTTCAGCAGGGAGAGGGCAGCTTCGCAGTGGTGGACCTCGCCACTTTTTGTTTTAAAACCGTTCGATCAAAAGTTTTGATGGTTGTGATTCGCACGTGAAAAGCACGCGTAAGAGAAGCGCGTTCAGCAGGGGAGGGCAGCTTTGCAATGGTGGGCCCTGCCACTTTTTCTTCAGGTGTTGAAAGATGCAAAAGCTCATGCGCATGGAAAGGAAAAGAGAAGAAAAAAGGGCAAAATTGACAATTCACACTCAAAGGACAATTGACAAGCAAAATTTTGGAAATGTTACGGTAGAATGAACAGTAAATTTTTGAGTGTGTGAACAATGTTCTATGGCTTTCTTTTAGTATATTTATAATGTGTCATAAACAATGGTACGTGCTTTTGCATGTACCTATCTCCACTAGTGTTTTAAAGTATTTTCATAATTTTTTTTTTTTTAAAAAAAGTTATTAGTTTGTTGTTAATTAATGAAAATGGTAGAGTGAACATTTTATGTCCTAAAAATCGGTCTCTGAGACTGAAAGAGAGTTTTCAAAAGATGAAGTACATTTTGATATTGTTAAAAATACAAGATATTAGAGAGATATTTTGCTATAACAAAAAGTATAAAAATGATTTTTTGACAACATATAAACTAAGCATTATTGTTTTAAAAGAGTGCAACCTAAAAGTAAATCCACTATAAATACAAAAAACAAATAATAATGCTTAATATACTAAATAATACCTTAGAGAATATCCAATACAATGTTATAATTGATCTGTTGATTGCAAATTTAATATTTGATTGTAAACACACTCAAATACAATACTACTTGTTGTATTAAATTTGCTATAGACTATATTTTATGGTAAATTTCTCACCAAATATAGCACATAGTAAATTTGATATTTTATTGCTATTGGTTAATATGTTTACTTTTTATTTATTCATTGTAATTTGTACATTTTTAAATTATTTTAAAATTAAAAGTTTATTTTTATAACTTTCAAACATTAATTAAGGAAAAAAGTAGATTTAAGATTCAAAAAGCATTATGTATTGAAACATAAATCAAAATAACTGATCTTAAATATTTTTTAGTATCAAATATACAATTGATATTAGTATTATATCGGAAATAGTCTTACATCGCAGATGAAATAAGGTGGTTTGCATAATGGAATCCTCGATACGATACTCATGGAAGGACCAAGCTTTTATTGCTAATTAATATGTTTGATGTTACAATTACCTAAAATTGCAATCTTTGAAATTCCAATATACTGGTGGTTTGATTCAATGTTTACTATTAATCAGCATCATATAGATGTATACACTTTAACATCACAACATTAGTCTGCTCATAATGAAAACTTGAATCATGCTATATGGTTTGGAGTGATTTGAATGCGATTCGAACCTTATTTTAAATGGAGGGATCATATTTACTTCAAATTCAGTATAACTTGAGAATCGATGTTCTCCTCTAGAGTAGAATAACAGCATTTAAAAAATTTAGGGTTAATCCCACAAATAGTTCATGAAATTTATCCTTAATCTCATTTCGGTCCTGACTTTTAAAAATGTACCACAGTTAGCCCTGAGATTTTATTCTCTTTAATTTCTGTCCATCTGGTGGATTTTGCAATAAAAATGTTGCTTTAAATGGTAGATGATAAAGATGGTGACCCAGAATCAAATAGATGTATGATTAGCCAGAATCAAATAGAGTTTGGAAATCATTTTGGGCCTTTTGTTGCTTGGTCCTAGCGGAGTTGGTAACTAACGTCCTTGTCACTTGCAAGTTCTACAGAAGTTATCATTCTGCAATTCTTCAACAACCAAAAAAATTAATAAACAAACAAATAAATTCCTGTATTTCGGATTACTATCCCATAATCCAAACGAAGTTTGTTGTACTATGATATAAAACATGATTTTGAACTTGTCAACCAAAAAATTAGAAAGCTATATTTATTTCTTGGTAACTAGTATACTTTCAACCATCATGAATCAAGCATGCTGCAAAGTAAAAATAAAATAATAAAGGAGCTGTGGTAAACCAGATTTCTAGAATAAAATGAAAATCTTATTTTTAGCGCCATCAAAACAAGAAAGAGTTCACTGCACCAAATGTTTAACAGAATTGTCAAAACAATCATCATCTATACTAGCCCTTTGATTAAGAGTGCTATAACCAGTCAGATCTCACCATCCCAAAGCTCCTCAAGAGTCCGATATGGACCATAAGTATCATGGACAATTGAGGTCCCTCTTACAAGTCTTGCCTGCAATTAGAAAAACAGTTTGCCTTTATTGATTAAATGAGAATAACCAGTCAATGAAAATTATCAATAATTGCTCCTTTATCTAACATTCACTATCCCAATCCCCCAGTTAAAAACCAACCTAAGAATCGGACAATTTGCTAACGAAAAGTTATGGCTGTAAAGTTTTGTGTAGTGTGTTTCCTTTGAGCCAAATGGCAGCTATATATCAGCTTACTATGTGATAGTTTCGTAAAAGAAAAGGAAAAATAAGAAAGGATCAAGTAAATATTTACCTGCTCAATATCATGAAACTTGGCAAACAGGTCCTCCGGTATATGCCAACCAAAAACATCAAAGTTCTCTTTGATTCTTGATTCGTTTGTGCTCTTAGGAAGAACGCTATGACCCATTTGCAGGCCCCATCGAAGAGCAACTTGAGCAGGAGTTTTGCCTAATTTTTCTGCAACCATCTTGAGAATTGGATTCTGGAGGACGTCGCTTTTGATCCACGTAGTGCCAGGAGAACCCAATGGTGAATATCCCTGAAACAAATGTAGGGATATTATAGCGCATATGCAATTTCAACTTGAATGAATCCACAAAATGCCAACAGCCACAAAAGAAATGTAATTTTGCAGAGGCACACTCACAGAAAGGTGAACTCCCTTGGATTTGCAGAATGCTTGTAGCTTTGTCTGCTGCCAGGACGGATGACATTCAACCTGGTTAACAGCAGGAGGAATGCGCGCCACATCCAGCAAATCTCCTAGCTTCTTTGATGAAAAATTGCTCACACCAATTGCTCGAGCCTTACCCGAATCAAAGAGTGCTTCCATTTCTCTCCAAGTGCCAGGTATATCTGGTACAAGAAGGTTTTCGGGATGGAAGCCTACTGACTCCTTTTTCATCCGCACTGGCCAGTGGATCTTCAAATTTGAGCAACAACACTTGGTTAGTGTTGATAACTTCATCAATTAAATGTATGTTATTTCAAAAAGTTGACATTAGTCGTCAAGAATTTTGAAGAAAAGAATTGGTAGCTAAAATGGGTAAGGTTTCTAAATCTCAAGGGAACAATGATCTGTCAGGAACTTTTGACTTCTTCAACAGATTCAAATACGGTAAAGAATGAGCCTTATTCTTTAAGGATCCTGATTTTAACCATTAATGCTTCCTGACCAGGATCAAGGCAGAAGTTTTTCTCATTCTACTTCAATATAAGGTGAACTCAATGCATGCTGTTATCTCACACTGCCTGAGACGGTACATGAATAAGCTTTGAAGGTAATACATACAAGGTATAAGTCAACGTAATCAAGCTGCAAGTCTCGCAAAGTACTGTCCAATGCCTCTTGTACATATTCCGGTGCAAAATCAGTAGACCTGTGGGCCATCTGGCATTTAGATATGTAAACCAAAGAGATCATATCTTTAAATGGCAGAAATAACAGGCAAAATCAATAATATCTTATTCGTTAGCTCATAGTTGAGTTAGTTCCAGGATTAAAAGTTCTTAACTTTGGATTGCCGTGGCTATGAAATCCTCATTCACCTATCACGCTACTGCCTTTCTCAGGTTGTGGTTTCAAAACATCAAATGTTACCGAAAAAAGAAAAAAAAAAAAAAGGAATCTTATTCCTTGGGGAGGAATGTGTAGTCCCAAGTTCTGTGTTGCCATCGGGGCAGAGGCTTAAATGAAGTCAACGCTCTAATCAAGGAACATAACATAATGCTGTATCTGTGATAGCCTAAAGTAAGTTTCAACACACTATTGAAAACTAACCACAGTTTAGACGTAATCCACAAATCCTCACGCTTGACTACACCATCTTCAAATAGCTTCTTCAAAGCAGAACCAATCTACAGAAAAGCAAAGAAAGATATACCTTCAAAACCCATGAAAACTAAAAAGATTTCAAATAGGAACAGAAAGAAACAACATAATATCAACCAAAGCACCAAGAATCGTGATATAGCTAGCACATATCTAAATTAAAATCATAAGAGAACTGGGTGTTTGCATAATAATTAGGTAAAAGAGGAACACGCTAAGACTAGTGCCTTGTTGTGTTTCTTGTTATTGACATGAAAATTCTAGTCTAATGACAATAAATGGGAAAAAAAATGTGGAGAAAGCTTAATATTGGCTTTGCAAAAACAAACAGGTCTTGACTATATACCTAGAACCCCAAAACCATGATGGTAATATTTTCCAGCTAACAGGCTTGAATAAGATTACAGATGAAAATGTGTTACATAAGAAATGAGTACTTACCTTTTTTTTTTTGGGACTCGAGTACTTAGAAAGTTAGATTCCTATAATTTCTTTTGGCCTACAAAATTCTATAACTATTTTCAACCCAAATTCCACAAATATATGGGTTCTTCGTATTGTCTATTCATTCTGATTTTATCATTCAGTGTTGCAAAAAACATCATCCCAAATCTTCCCTAGGATCATATTTTAAAGAAAAAAAGGGAGCTGCGTGTAAAGGTTGATAAAGAAACAAAAACATAAGCCAGCCAGAAGAGATACAGAGACTTAACACATAGAGGAATAGCCATTAAGGTAGTTTAAACTCCTGAGTTAATGCCTAACGAGAATGACACACTAGGGGCATAAGAAACTTGATTTAGCAAAACTTGGCGCGTTTACCTCTGCCTCGTTACGATAAAGTCGAGCACAATCAATATGGCGATATCCAATCTGCAGTTAGAAGAAAAGAAAGTTAGTTGCATATTACACTCGGACGAATCCAATTGCCAATAATCGGAGCCAAAGCGGTTGGTTTTCCCATACAAGAGGAAGAGTTCCACTGCTTACATAGACGAGCAAATTTTCATATCATCAGTGTAAAGAGAATAAAAGGAGTGTTTCTCTTTCGTCTTTTGCTTATTAAATTAGGAATGCAATTCTAATCCGTAATAGCCTAGCCTCCATTTGATTTGCAGTTTAACCACAATTCAAACCTTATTAACCTACATTCTCTCACAAAAATTTGAATTTGTGTTCAACCCGATAAGCCAAACATGCCATAAGTATAATTCCCTTCCCTTTCCGATTCCAAAGTGAATAAGTTTGCCTATAATCAATCAAAACCACAGATTCACTACAAGACAGAGAATACTGGTCTCATACTTTCATGTATTTCATTCCAGTTTTCGGGGCGACTAAGAAAAAAAAAAGTCATGAAAAAAAAATCCAACTAAAGTTCAAATTCCAAATTCCTTGAGCAATGTCTGAGTAATGATCGCAAACATAATTATAGCCATTACAAAAAATGCTCAACATTCTTAGAAAACAAACAAAGCTCTTAAACCAGAAACAAGGAAGGAAAAGACCTTAATGGCGGCAGTGACGGCGTCGGCGACCAACCCAGGGCTAGATTGCCATGTCCCTAACCCCACCGAAGGCATTTTGGCGCCAGTATTGAGCTCGAAATACAAAATATCGTCCGCCATTTTCAATCCTTCTCTTTCTCTTCCAGAAAATCGCTCAAAGCGTGGTCTCGATGCAGAGAAATCAGAGCAGCAAATAACAGAAATTATGGCTCCGTGCACTTTATAGAGATATTGATAAGAGATTGGCATTCAAGGGACAAAATTTTGGAAAGTGAGAGAGTGCAATGGCCCGCCACTATTGGGCGGGAAAATACGTTACTGTCCTTTCCGGTATTTTTAGGGACTCGTGCCCTTTGAGCTTATCCAATGACTTGTTGGTCAAATTACAAAAATTTTCGCTTGATCTTTTTGGCTGGTACTCGTTTCTTGTCTAATGACATAAATGATACAGGTTAACGAGTCGAGTGTTTAATTTTAATTTTAATAAAATTAAAAGTTTATATAAAAAATTATATTTAGTTTTTTTATTATAATTAAAAAGTTAAATTTGATTATTTTTAAAAAAAATTTATTGTAATAAAATTTAAATTTTAAATACGAATCGATAAATAAATAGGGTCTTAATTTTTTTTATTAACATAAAAAATTTTCACATAAAATTATATTTTAACTCAAATTAAAAATATAAATTTGTAAACTAAACGAGACAGGTCCACTCCAAACCATCTTAAGAAAATTGAAACACTGTACGCAATATATATACCTTATTGATAACACTTTTTTTTTTTTAACAATTCAATTGAAAATCAATAGTCTCATATTGCGCTCCTATGTAAACAAGAATATACATAGCCACATTACATAACAATTTTTTTTAATCCAATCAATAATTATAAAAAAAAAAATGAAATTTACTAGGAAAACATAAACACAACCACATTGGATAACAACCCTTTTTTTTAATCTAATCAATAATTAGAAAAAATTAAAAGTACTAGGAAAAAAAAAAAAGGTTTCGGTGAACCATCATCATCACCCCTCCCTTCCATGGCTCATGACGAAATAGCAAACCTAATACTCCTCCAATGCTGATGAGAATCACCCCTCAGGATGGAAGGAACCCACCTCCCCCCAGCTGCATTTTTCTCCGTCGCGCATTCTCCTTCTCCTCAAATGTGAGCTAAAGGTCGTGAAATCACGACCTCTCTATCGACTAGTCATAAACAGAGGAGATAGAGCGACCCATGAGTGGGTTGCGACCGTAGCGACCCACCGCCTCGGGACACACAACCCAGTCCCCTACCGTAGACATGCCATTTTCTTTAATGTTTAATTTTTTTATTTTTTATGATTTTGATATAGTGCAATCCGGTGCACTTTTGTCTTTATGGTGTAACATTATCATGAGCGTTCTTTTCTTAAGAAAATGAAAATTTTTCCTCAGCTAAATACAAACTATGTTGCAGACAGACTCTATTAAAG
Organism: Morus indica; assembly: GCA_029231665.1. NCBI lineage: Eukaryota > Viridiplantae > Streptophyta > Magnoliopsida > Rosales > Moraceae > Morus > Morus indica. The sequence goes on along the minus strand of JACAGA010000012.1, from coordinate 16,763,979 downwards.
ATACTAGTGTTTTTAGTTGCCACTTGTCAACTTATTTTTATGAGACAAACTTATGTCATCTTTCTGTAACTTTAGTTACTGAATTGGCACCATCAAGAACGGGGCCTAATATTATTGTTCCTTTTGTAGCTTTTTTTATTTTCATTTTTACTCTTTAATTTAAATTTAATCAATTCACATTTTTTTAAAACTTAAATCAATCCAATCTGCACATGCTGATTTGAAAAAACTCCATCCAATCTGATGAATAATAAACACATCAACCAATCCAATCCAATATCCCAACTTAATTCGTAAACACAAATCTCCAATTACCCAACGCTCAATTCCTTAAATTTAACAAGAAAATAAAATAAAATAAAATAACAGAGAAAAATTTATATAAGTAAGGTATTTGCAACAGTTTGCAAATTGATGGAATAAATTGTTCAAATTAAAAGTTTAAGTAGCAAAGTTAAAACCTTTTAAGTTCAAGGGCAAATGTTCAAAATACTTAAGATTAATTTCATAAATACCCTAAACTTTTGTATGTCGTTTCAATATACCACATGAATACTTATTAAGTCGAGTTCAATTTCATTTAGGGTCCGTTTGACATTGCTTTTAGTTTTTATAAGAAGTTATAGTATTAGTAAATTCAGATGTTTGGTAAATCATACTTTTATCTAACAACTTTTAAAAACTATTATCAAACAGTAAAATTTGAAAAGCATATCATGAATTGCTTTTACACAATTATTTATGTTGCCATTATCTAAATTTACTAAAAAAAACTTAATAATAAAACTTAATTCTCTATTTACGTATTTTATATTTCACACCAAATAATATTATTTAAAATTAAAATTTTTTATAAATATTCTATGTTAAATTTTACTCAAATATTTTTTATAATTATCAAAATGTTTAAAATGACAACTATAAATAATAATTTAACAATTTATTTTTTAAAAAAATTAAATAATAAATTAAAAACATATATCTTTTTAGTATTTTGGTATAAAATTACTTTAAATATTGGCCTTAAAAATGGAAAAAACTTTTTTTAAGAAAAAAAAGAAATGAAACTAACTATAAATATGTTGTGCTAAATTATGTCTATTTTGATCATTCTACACATTCACAATAATTTTATACATAATTTACTAAAACACCTAAATTTCTGCTTATGTACTCATAGCAGTTTTTTTTTTTTTTAAAAAAAAAAAACTTTTTACTAAACACATATGCTTCTAATCACAATAACTTCCAACTAAAAACACAATAGCAACAAAAAATTTTAACAGCATAACAACACCAAATTGGCCATTAAACAATCAAGTTTAACTTGAGAAACATAACAAAAGAACCGGTCTTGTAAATATAAAACTCTTCTTGCTTTTTTGGCGAATATCCTTGTTCATCATTTTTGCGTTTCTTGGGAAGTGCCTATATACTTCCTTTGGCTGCCCGCAGCACTCATTATTTGTACTCCTCAAATTTTTAATTCTAAATGCCTCAAAGTGGCATATCCATCAACTTCATCTTCCCACAGCTCCATCAATTCAATCCTTTTTTCGTCGGATTAATATAAACTATAAAACACAACATTACTTATTAATTGATAATGCACATACATTAGAGGGGATTGTATTACAGAAAACTTCCAACTGACAATTCAAAGCAAGACGTCTTTCAAATGTTAATCCGATTTCTTCACACCAAATGAGCGCTACATTTTACCGCCGTAGCTCAGAGAAAAGATTAGTACCAAGACATTTTATTTCGTCCAAACATCACAAATGCCAAACAAGAATTTCATCTACTTGTACCAGAACTTTTGAACACTCCATTATAAGGCACAAAAGAAAGATAACGTATCTTTATCCGAGAGAGAGAGAGATCGATCTATTTGGCTAGTCTGAAATTCTAACTGGTGCACCATATCGCTTAATACTACATAGCAATATTTATTGACACTAATAAGGAGTTATTGGATACCAAAAGAGGAAAAAAAAAAGATATATTAAACTCTTTAATTGTACCTCGCAAGATAAAACAGCCGGTTGAGTTTGAAATTGGGTTGGCGACATTGATGGCTTTATTAGCATTTGGGTGGTTTTTGATGGTGTCTTTTTTAATAAAAGTACAATGAATATGAAAAGAATAGAAAAAAGGCGGAAAAAAGGAAACTCAATATAAGAGAATGATCTTCATTCCAAAAAAAAAAAAAAAAATGGAACCAAAGAACCAACTAGAAAATTGCACCTTGCGAGTACAAACAACCTGCTCTTAAACTCAAGCCACATATCCCTGACTTTGAATGTAAAAGAACCAATATTAGCAGAAGAAAGCTCTTGGATTGCATTTTCAATCAGAGAGATAACAAAGAGATTTAAAATAAAAAAAAAAAAAAACAACAGATCTATTATTAACTTACACCCGAATCCTCATATCTTCAAATTAGGCCTCTACATTAATCTTTGTAGTCTCGACTTCTTCCACCATTTCCTTGACTGCTCTTATTAGCCCCCTTGTGATCCCATTTAGATGCAAACCCTTCTCGTTCATTTCGTCTAGCAATTTCTCTGCAGTCTCCCAATCTAAAGCCTTGAGGCAAAGAGATTGGATCAACTTATTGTACTCGTCAACGTTCGGTTTCACCCCGTGATCTTCCATCTCAGCCAACAACTCCAAAGCCTTGTCAAACTCTTCGAGTTTGCAATACCCACGAATGAGTGTATGGTATGTCACAGGGCTCAGTTTGGAATGCTTCTTTTTGGCTTCCGCAAGAATCTTACGAGCCTCCTGCATCTGGCCTGCATTGGTGTAACCACTAATAATAACAGTGTAAGTGTAGACATCTGGCTTCAAGCCCCTACCCATCATCATCTTCATTGTCTCAATTGCCTCTCCCATTTCCCCAGCCTTGGAAAATCCATGTATGACCGAGTTAAAGACAGCATTTCCCGGAGGTGGGCCATCCGTTGTCATCTTAAGAAGCAATTTCTTTGCCTCATTCACATCTTTTATCCTACACAAGCCCTGAATCACAGTTGAAAACGGCTTGATAGCATACTTATGCGCTTCTCCCTCAAAATTACCCAACATCTCTAGTGCCAATCTCACTGTGCCATCCTCCCGGCAGAGGGAACTGATCAAGAAGTTAACCGCGCACTGAGGAACCGTACACTCCTTCTCCTTCGCCAACATATAAACCAAATGGGCATCTTTAGCCCTTTTCGCCTTGCAAAACCACGAGATGATCCTACCGACTTTCCCACCATCCTCAGGCACTTTCTCCATGTCAATCATCTTATCGAAAACCGAAAAAGCCCAATCCAACATTGAGCGCCTGCAAAGTGCCTCAATCGTGAAGTAATACGTATCCGCATTTGGCTCAACCACAAAGTCCCCAAACTTTTCAAAAACCTCCATAGCAGCCTTCCCTTTACCCAACTTAGAAAACGAAGCAATAAGTCCATTGAGAATCTCAGTGTTCAGCACATCATTTTCATTCTCACCAATCTCCTTCACCAAATCCCACAACCAATAGGCCAGTTTCCTCTTAGGATTACTATCACATACAGCACTAACTAGTGACTCCAAAACACCAGGATTTAGTCTAATCTCTGGTTTTCTCTTCAAAGCCCATGCGAAGAAAGTAATCAAATTCTCAGTCAAGAGCTGTGGGGTTTGAAGAACTCTTACCATGAACTCCTCGTGAAGACTCAAATCCATGGCGTCGAATCTGGACTCCAGAGAAGAAGATGACCCATCTTCCGAAGTTCTGCTCTGAAGAAGAGACAACAATTCCTCCACCTTCCCGGTATCGTTTTCTTCATCCTCGGCAACGAAATTCTCCAACTGGGCAGTTTCGATCTGGGAAGCACCGCCATTTTCGCCGAACGAGGAAGGTTCTGGAAGTCGCTCCACGTCCGAAGAATCGGAATTGTCACTGAGGTTGTTGGTCGGAGTTTGGGAGAGGAATCGAGGGGTAAAGGCTCGCGCTTTGGGGTGAAAAATGTTGGGGTTTTTCTGAGGAGTTACGAAGAGAAGCTTGCGAGCTGATGATGAGTGTGTTCTCAAGAGATGAGAGGCTCGTGCCGCCATAACCGACCTCCACATCGTGTAGGAAGACAAGACAAGGCGGAAATGCAAGTGAAGTGGGTTTTAGGGCTCAGGGGTTCGGTTCTGTTTCTGCATACCATTTGATTTACCAGGGTGATTAGCGCAATCGGTCCCTGGTCTTTTAAGTTTCTGGTAAATTGGTCCTCAATCTTTTATGTTTGATAAATCAGTCCCTGATCTTTTAATTTACTGATATAATTTGGTCCAATTAATAAAGGATGTCAAAAATTAACTGCAATAGAGGACTTAAGAACTGTACATTTGGTTAGTAGATTCATATCATAATTTAAAGTATAATTTGTAATTTATGTTAAAGTATAAAACTATTATTGGTCCACCTTCTAACAGCTTAAGCTTTTGGGATGAATTGGTAAACTAACATAGTATCAGAGCGGGAGGTCTAAGTTCAAACCCCCGTAATTGCACTGTTTATCTCCATTTAAAATTATCGTGTATTGGGTCTTTAATATATCTTGGACTTAAATATTCACGTGTTGGACTTTTCAATTAATTTACCCACACGATTGCCCATTGTCCAGCTCACACATGAGGGGGAGTGTTAAAGTATAAAACTATTATTAGTCCATCTCCTAACAGCTTAAGTTTTTGGAATGGATTGGTAAACTAACAATTTGTTACGGTATTTTTTTCATAAAAAATACACGTAAATTGAGAATAATTCTAAATCATAATTTTAAATTATAATTCTGAATCCATAAACCAAACGTTCACAAAATTATTGTTTGCTACTATGGCATGCTGTGCAGGAGGGTTACTGTGTTTACAGATGCTAATTCTTCTTTCAATATGTCGATTTCACATGAAATCTTCCAGATAATTTCCCCACAATTGTATTTTATGAAGTAATTTTTCACCTGAAATCCTTTTTATTTTCTCTCTAGCCGATCAATCGCAACTTTAGAGCCCATCATCAATTGGATCGAAAATTCGCCAATAAGATAAAAGATCACATATTTTTAATTTGTCAAAATTAAAAGATTGAGGATTAATTTACCAAAAAATTAAGGATCAGGGCTAGTTGTATTACTTACAAAAAAAGGTTAACATTGAAAAAGAAAAACAAGAACAAGAACAAAAATACAAACACATTAAAAAAAAAAAAAGAAAAACATCATTTGGTACTCATATAGTTTAATACTTTATTAAATTAGTATCATCTGTAATGTTTGAGAAATCTAATAATAATAATAATAATACACAAATACAGAATATATAATAAATAAGCTGATATTATTTCATTAGTTCTTATATCAACCATGATTAAAAAGGACAAATGAAGCAAAAGCCTGGAGGCTGGAGCTTATTACAACCCATTCTGTTTCTGCTCACACCTCGCCATCCCAGAGATCTTCAAGAGTCCTGTACACGCCTAGAGTCTCGTGTACAAACTCTTTTGCTTTAACCATTTTTTCCTGCAGTCCAGAAGGAGAAAAAAAAAATGATCCAAAAGAAAACTCCACTTAAGATGAAAATAGTCCAAGACTAGTTTGATAGGAAATTTCCACAGTAGGGTGTGAAAAAAAAAAAAAAAAAAAAAAAACTTGTAGTAATTTCCTCCAAATCGTTTGAATTTAATGCCAATAAGCCACACACACACTTTTTTTCTTTTTTTATAAATTTGTTACATGATATCAGTAACCAAAAAAAAAAATTTGTGTGATACAATCTAATGTTTAAAAGCGTGCACGGTGCACTAATACAATCTAGTGTTTTAAAACGCGCATTAATAGTAAGTATTCCTTATCATAGAAACTCCTACCTTAATGATAGATATGGCTTTATGGACCAAGTCCAAGAGAAAGTACTCACCTGCTCAATTTCAGAAAGCCTAGCAAGCAAGTTTTCCGGTATGGACCAATTAAAAACGTCAATGTTTTCCTTGAGTCTAGCCTCACTTGCACTCTTAGGCAGTATGCTGTGACCCATTTGCAGGCCCCAACGAAGAGCCACTTGTGCAGGAGTCTTTCCAAGTTCCTCCGCTATCGAAGTAACATTTGGATGCTTAAAAACCAGAGTCCTGGTCAATGGCGAATACGCCTGTAAATAACATGTTCACATCCCACATAGTAAATTAAATAGTATCCATTTTGTTTCCAGACAACACTATAATTCGATGGCTGTGTTTTGCCCATAGCTAAATTAAGTCAGTTTATAGTCATGACACTCACAGATAGGTGAACACCCTTTGATTTACAGAACGCATGTAGCTTTGGCTGCTGCCATGTAAGATGGCATTCCACTTGATTAACAGCCGGAGGAACTCGAGCCACTTCTAACAAGTCCCCGAGCTTCTTGGAAGAGAAATTACTAACTCCGATTGCCCGAGCCTTTCCGCAGTCATAGAGTGCCTCCATTGCTTTCCAAGTACTTGGAATGTTAGGTTGTGTAAGGTTTTCGGGTCTAAAGCTACCAGACCCTTTTCTTATGCTGACCGGCCAGTGGATCTAAACAAATTACATTTACATGACATCCATTAGCAAAGCACCAATTAGCAATAATAACCCATTACACCATCAGTCCTTATAATGGAATAAACTTAATCAATTTTGCTCCAAACAAATAATTCTACATTCCAATTCAATTTCGTTAGCATATCAATAAACTGAAGCACAAAACATAAATTCATATGCTGGCAAAATGAGAAGCAGGACAAGCTCAAATGTGGTTTACCAAATATAGATCCACATAATCAAGTTGCAAGTCTTGTAATGTTTTATCAAGCGCCTTTGGTACATCTTCCGGTTCATGATCAGTGCACCTGCACACCACCTTATAGATTCAGCCAACATTTGAACTCTACATTAAGATCTAAAATCCAAACTCAAAATTCCAAAGTTTCACAGAAAACTAGATTTTTTTTTTTTTAATTCAAACAAACCAGAGCTTTGAGGTGATCCACAACTCCTCACGTTTCACCACACCATCATCAAACAGCTTCTTCAAAGCTGATCCAATCTATAATCAGAAAAGAATAATATTTCAAGATCACAACTCCCATAATGAGAGCGGGGTAAAATACATTACGACTAATCCAACAAATTGTCCTAAAACTTTATCCTCAAACCTGCTTTTGGCTCTGGCTTTTAAAAGGGCCCAAACTTGACAACAATTGATCAGTTTTTTTTAGTTATAGACCATTTTAGAAGTTAAATATGCATGTGATGCAGACAGAAAATAATACTCTGCTAACGGAATACAAAAAAATGCTCGTAATGTTGACGGAAAATAATACTCTGCTAACGGAACATCATCTATTACGTCCTCTTTTTAACGTCAATTGACGCAAAAGCTAAAACAGATTCAAATTGATGCATTGGGGTTAAATGTGGGATGTTTTAAAACTCAAAACTGAGTGAGATTGAGTTTGAGTTCGGACAATTATTATGAGATTAACCCAAAACACTATTATATTAATACAGTACCAATGTGTTCAAATTAAGATTCAAGACACTTCCTTTTGGTTCACAAGTTTAAACTGAAGTTTGACACACAAAAAAAAAAAAAAAACAAAAAAACAAAAAAACAAAACAAAACAAAAAAAAAAACTCAAAATTTTTTAGGGAAAATACTGTAGTAAAAGTTCTGATTTGTGGTGCAAACTGCGAACTAAGCGGCACCTGATTTCGAAAGGCGAATTAAATGGGCCTAAATTTTTTGTTAAATAAAAAAATTTACCTCCTTTTCATTGCCATACATTTGAGCACAATCAATATGGCGATATCCCAACTGCACAAGCATGAATGAACGGTTAAGCCTCACCCACTATTTCAAGTCAACTAAATCAATCACAGATTCTAACGAAGGTTTAAAAAATAATAATAATAATAAAAACAGAGAGACTTAAAAACTAGACCAAAAAAAAAAAAAAGAAAGAAGAAAAAACCTTGATGGCGGCGCTAATGGCGGAGTCGATGAGAGAAGATTCGGCGGCATATGTTCCCAAACCGACGGACGGAATTTTGGCGCCGGTGTTCAACTCAAAGAACCGAATATCTCCCATTTTTAGCTCCAACTGATCAAGTCTTTGTACACCAAATTCCTGGTCAAACGCTTTCTTCAGCAAAAAAAATGATCGCACAGGAGAAAAATGTTGGGAGCAAAGACGAAACAATTGGGTGTTTCGCCAAGTCTTCTATATAAACAAAGAGTAAAGTCTGCTCCCTCCTTGTTTCTGAGATCAAATTATACTCACATGTTTCGGTTTTGCTTGTGTGAAGGTCCGTTTGGTTTAGGGATTCGAATAATGTGATTTGAACTATTTTTGATTTACGTGTATTTTTTATAAGAGAAATTACTGTAACGAATCACGAATCATGATTCAAATCAGAAGATGAATCTCCCAACCAAACGGACTACTTTATTTTTATTTATTTTATTATTTTTTAAGAAGTAGGATGCATCGAAATTTTGTCCTTGGTTTTAACAGCTTGCTCTAAACTTTCTAATTAGGATGCATCGAAATTTTTGGACAAATGGCACGTTTTTCTTCTAAATTATATCTCATCACAAAGAGTGCGTTTAGAACTCATTTTAAAATAATTTTATTTTTTTATATAAAAATAAAAATATTTTTAATCTCATACATAAATTATTTTTAAAAATATATTTAGTAGTTTTATTAAAAGATTAATTTTAGTGTAAAAAACTCATTAATATTTCTCTTTCTCTCCTACTAACAAAAGGAGAAAACGAAAATAAAAAATAAAAAATAACTAAAATTTTTTTTTTATTTATCTTTCATTTTACACTAAATTAAAAAATTATTTTTATTTTTATTACGCTAAACACCGTTTTAAAAATATTTTTATTTTTTTCTCAAAAAAATATAAAAAATAAAAACGAGATTAATACTCATATGTTTCGGTTTTGTTTGGGTGTAGTTTAGTTTACTTTTATTTATTTTATTATTTTTTAAGAATTAGGATGCATCGAAATTTTGTCGTTGCTTTTAACACCTTGCTCTAAACGTCTAATTAGGATGCATCCAAATTTTTGGACAAATGACACGTTTTTCTTCTAAATTATATATCTCATCACAAAATGTTCTCTGAATTTTGATTTTAATTTTTCTCTCCTAAACTTCAAAAACTCTTATAAATTTTCTCCCGTAATTAAATTTTTAATAAAAAAAAATGTCTCATAAAATGCAAAAATTAACAAACAAAAAAAACTCCTTACGTTCAAATATATTAATTTAATTATTATAACAATGACATTTTTAATTATTTTTACAAAAGTAAGCGTTTGACTTTGTGAAAGTCCTCTGGCATGTTCTTTTACACATAAAATTCAAAAAAAGACAACTCAAGTTTTAACTTTATTTAAGTTCACGTTCTTTTAAGTTTTAACTTCACTCAATTTTACTCAGCTTTATTCAAGTTCTAACTTCAACTCAAGTTATAACTCAAATTCAACTCAAAAACTATACTCAAGTTACACTCCAAAAGAACAACCCACTCATATTGCACTATATTTTTGTCATTTAAGACTAATTTAAGTAATTGGGTGCAAAGTATATGCATGTGTTAATTAGGATTCAAACCTAGTGATTTTAAAATTTAGTTTTACATTTTTATACATTAGAATATAAATGAAACAAAATATGAAACAAGTTATTGTTTGATATTTTTAATATTGAATATGATATTAACATAAAAGTTATTGACGAACACGTTATTTTCTTTTCACCGTTAGGGTTTCTTCTTCTCCTCCTTTGATATTCTCTGCATTGCCTTGTAGTAGGTTTTTAAAGGCTAGAGTTTGGTGTCACCCTTGGGCAGTGCTCTGGACTTATGGCCCCAAGAAAGGGTGCCTGAATGCCATGGACTGGATCTCCCCAGTGAGACTTTGACGGTGTTATAACTTAGGTATGAGCTACTTATGTCGATGAGGTTTTTACTAGATTGATTTTGGCTACCATTGCTGAACGCGGCCAAGCGCCAGCGATTTTGAGCCCTCTGTGGCTTGGTATACTCCACACGGTGATTCTTTGAAGGGGGTTTGTATGCGAGCTGGTAGTCGAAAATGGTGAAAGGGGTTTGTATGCGAGCTGGTAGTAGTAGGTTTTTAAGGGCTGGAGTCCGACACTGCCTTTGGGCGATTTTCTAGACTCATGGCCCTAAGAGAAGGTGCCTGAAAGCCATGGACTGGATCTCCCCAGTGAGACTTCGACGGTGTCATAGCTTAAGTAAGAGTTACTTGTGTCAATGAGGTTTTTACTGTATTGCTTTTGGCTATCATCATTGGACAAGGCCAAGCGCCAACGAATATGAGCCCTCTGTGGATTGGTTTACTCCACATGATGCTTCCTTAAAGGGTTTGTATGCAAGCTGGTAGTCGAAGATGGCGGAAGGAGAGTGGTTGTTGTTTTTCCTTACAGGCCATGGGCGTGTTTCTTTGTCTGCGGTGGACGCTTGAATCTTTGTCAGTGATTCTTTGGCTTGTTTTTCATGTTACAACACCCTCGTTCATCCTTAGTCTCCGTTTGGTAAGACAAATGGAGAGGAGGAGGGACGAAGAAAGTTAGAGGGATGAAGAATGTGAGGGATGAAGAGGATTATAGTAATTCCTTTTATTGTTTAGTAGGGGGAGAAGAAGTTAAAAGGATGGATGAATGAATGTTTTTTAATTACTTTTTTGTCATTTTTACCAATTTCATACTAACTTTTGAAGGATAAAATAGTATTTTTTCAATCTCTAATGATTAGATTGTATGGATCATTCCATTAGAGAGGAATGCAAAAATGTGGGCCCAGATGGAGATAGTCTCCTTCCACCTCTTCTCTCCCTCCAACCAAACAAGATTTTTTTGGCTCTCCCTCCACCCCTTTCCCTCCCTCTATATCTCCCTCCTACTAAGCATACCCTTGTAGGTTTCCGAATCGAATTCGGGTGCAGAAGCGTGGAAACTTGAATCGGGTCCAAACAAAACTTTCATAAAATGTTTGTGAATGCTATAGAAAATATTAATTTACAACGAATAAGTTAATATAATTAGTTTAGTATAGGAATTATACATTGTAACCGATTAGGTGGATAACTTGAGGTTTTTGACCATGAACAATCCAAGCGCTCTTGTTCCTATAAGTCAATTCTTGTATTCTAACGAGACTGTGTGTGGGCACACTTGAACACGCAATAAATGTTATCACTCATCTCTCTTGTCTTTCACAAACATCAACACATGTATGTGTGGAACTAGGAATGGAGAACTTTTCTCCTAATTTTTCTCTCTCTAAAATTCGGCCAATACAATGGAATGAGACATAAGAAAAAATTTCTTGAATAATTAGAGATAGTTTCCCGTTTGAATTTTGCAATATTTTCTCTTTCCTTTTCCTTGTTAAATTCGGCCACCATAGTTTCTAATATTGTGTGTGTGGCACCTATAGTAAATAAGGAAGGAGAAGATTTCTCCTTTATTCAATTTTCAATTTTGGCTCAAATTTAAATTTTAATTAAAGTCAAACTTTCCTTAAATTTGAATTTTAATTCAACAACTTGTCAAACAAGTAAAAAGATAACTTAGAGAGCAAATAACTAAGGTCCCGTTCATTTAACCGATTTGAGTTTAGAATTTGAGTTTTGTTACAGTAAAAAGCTCTCAGAAACAGTCACATCTAACTTTTTTGCTACAGTAAAAAGCTCTCACATAAGGTCACATCTCAACTCGAATTAAAAACTCAAATCAACGAACTAAACGATCCCTGAATCTTCTTAAGATGCAACTAGCGCCACACGCCCCCTGCACCCATTGACTGTGTGTGTGGCCTATGTGGTCCCAGTGTTTTTCAAAAATTAAATTAAATAATCGCATTATTTAATATATAATTAATTCTTAATTATTTATTTATGAGTAACATAATTTAGAATTTCATAATTCTAAATAAACTGTCTTACCTTTAGTGTCTTATGGAATTAACAGGACGACTCGAGAACTCATGGTCCCATAATATCAAGTTCTAATAAAATTAACAATTAATTAAAATCTTTAATTAATTAGTTAATATTATTAATTTTAAAAGTTATTCCACTATAAATTTAGAATTTCACTCTTGATATTATGGACAATTAATTATATCTATGAAATGTCCATTTGATATAGTAATTTCATATATATCGATCCTTCATAATAATTCATAATTAGAGTTAGATGAAATCTATTAATTACATCTTTATCCTTGAGTAATATTGATTGCCTAATAGATAGTGATTCATAAAACACATTCATGAATCAGAGGTCCTACTAATCCAAGCACCGAATCAATCATCAAGGGAATTATTTATCTACTTCCTTCTCACAAGAATGAATGGATTTCATCTCGTAATATTAGCAATCCCGGCTACCTATTTTTCCATGTCTCCAAGATACAAGGATAAGATCTAAGTGTGTCGAGATCTTTACCGAGTAAGTCAAAAGACACGAATCTATAAATAGAAGTATGTTAATAACTCATTATAATTTCATTTTATATGACCATCAGTAGACTTAATAAAAGTTTCTATACTTAACATAAATTATTATACATTCATATTGTATATGTGTCCTAGTCCTACATAATCTCATTAAGTAAAATACACTCACTTCGATATCTCGACATATCAACGATCGGAGAAGATTGTTCCATTCAGAATGAAAATGACATGTATTAATAATATGATCACTTAAAGATTTCAAACTTTAATCAATAACCATTATGAAATTTATGTTTCGATTCTTATTCTTAAATATTATTCTCTAGTATATAACACTTATATATACCATATTTAAGGTCACATAAATAATCATGAAATTTTCAATGATATTCATAAAGTATTCAATAATACATGCACATAAATAATGAAAATTCTACTTTATTAATTAAATAATAAAATCCTTAATTACATCTTATGCTTTCAAGACACCATTCTCAACAACCCTTAGTGGTGTTCGGCGTGTTATCAGAAATCTATTTGGTGTGTTGTCTGAGTTTTTATTGCTTGTTTTAATTTATGTGTCTGTCAAATAAAGGTGTTAATGTTTCTTTCGTTTAGTGGTAGGGTGTTTATGTTGGCGTTTTATCTTTTCTTGTAATAACACGGGTGATCTCCTAACTTTCTGGTGTTTTCATTATATTTTGTCTGCAAGTCATGTATCTTTGCAGTGTTATGGTAGGCTTTTATGCTTTTGGTCCCTCAATCTCAATCGATCGGAGTTATCCACCGTGATGTGTCTCAAATAGCCAATTTTGTACTTGATTTGTTATGTGCCTCTTTAATTTGCTCTTGTTGGAAGTCAATACATGTGTTACCCTCCTGATCATTTCAATTGTACCTTTGTGGTAAGGGTTGAGTCACAATGTGTTTGAGTCTTTTGCTTATGGATTAGTGGTTATATTTTTATGTGTAAGGCCCCTTTGGCATTTGCTTTTAGATGTTGCTTTTATTTTAGTAATTTATTTTTTGAAGTACTTTAAATAATAAATTAAAATAATATATTTTTATAGTATTTTTTGTAAAAATATTATGAATATTGACCTTAAAAATATAAATGAAATAAACTGAAAATTTATGTGATAAAATATGTCTAGTTTGGTCATTATACATCTTCACAATAATTTTATACATAGTTTATTAAACATTTAAATTTCTGCTTTTGGTATTCATAGCAGTTTTAAAAAAAATTTACAAAACACCTACATGCTTCTAATTACAATAAACTTCTAACTATTAACATAACAATAATTTTTTTTAACAATATAACAATGTCAAACTACCCTTAATTTAATTGCATTTATCATGTTCAATATATATATATATATATATATATATATATATGAACATTAACATTTGCATTTAAGAGGTTGTTAAAAAGACTTGGAGCCCGTTTAGTTCGCTGATTTGAGTTTTTAATTCAGGTATATATATGATTTTATATGAGAGTTTTTTTTATTGTAATAAAAAATTAGATATTATTATTTTTAAGAGCTTTTTACTGTAATAAAATTCAAATTGGTGAAATGAACGAGACCTAAATTTATCCATTCATTTAGGCCCTGTTCATTTCACCGATTTGAGTTTTGTTATAATAAAAAACTTCTAATCACAACAAACTTCTAACTAACAACACAGTAACATTAAAATTTTTTAACGATATAATAATGTCAAATTACCCTTAATTTAATTGCATTTCTTATTTAAAAAAATATGAACATTACCATTTACATTTAAGATGTTTAAAGACTTGGAGCCCGTTTAGTTTGCTGATTTGAGTTTTTAATTCGAGTTTATATGTGTTTTATATGAGAGTTTTTTTACTGTAAATAAAAATTAGATGTTACTATTTTTAAGAGCTTTTTACTATAACAAAACTTGAATCAGTGAAATGAACGAGACCTAAATTTATCTATTCATTTAAGTCCTATTCATTTCACCAATTCGAGTTTTGTTACAATAAAAAACTATAAAAAAATCATATTTAACTTTTTTATTAAATAAAATTTTTTTACATAAAATTACATATTAATTTAATTTAAAAATTTAAATTAATAAAATAAACAGCTCCAAGACATCATGTACCAATTAATTACACCATTTCCATCCGAAGACAACAATAAAAGTCATATAATCATTTTATATTCTTCTCTCTCCGGCCTTTTTTGTTTTTTTTTTAATGTTTAAGAAGAAGATGAGAGAAGACCAAAGGAAGGCGATTTTTCTTCGTAATTGAAAATTTTCCCAGTTCCCGAGGATTTGGTTAATTTCATCACACTCCGAATCTTCAACTCAATCGCATTTCGAAGCCGAATATCTTCCTCAACAATCGCACCTCTTTGGAATTCCAGGCAAAAAAATGGTGTAGATTGGATTGGAAAAGGCTTGTTTCAATGGGAGAGTATTGAAATCTAGGGTTCGTTTTTGGTACCCTTTGTTTCAGCAAAGTACCCTCTATTCAATTATTTTTTGCTACGTTTTCTTTTCAATTCATTTTTTGAGTTTCTGAGCTTGAGAAGAAGAAGAAGAAGAAGAAAAAGAAGAAGAAGAAGAAAAAGATAAAAGAGGAAAATGAAACAGTTGGTGGGGAGACCAGGATCGGGAAGTGGGTTGGTACTGCGATTAGGGCAAGCTTCTTGTGCTGCCGCTTCGATTGGGCTTATGGTCTCTGCCAGTGGCTTCGCTACTTTCACTGCCTTTTGGTATTTCCCTCTTTTTTTTTTCCCCTGTTCTTTTCAATTCTTTGGAATCTCTATTGGTTTTTGCTCTATATTGTTACTATATATATATATATATATATATATATAGCATAATCAGTTGCCTACGATATGTTACATTGTTTTATGATTGGTTGAAATTAATGCTATTATTTTGGACTAAAACACTACTTTGTTCTAGTATATAATGCAATGTGGGAAGCTGAGACAGTCCTAGATATGGTTAGGAATTCACATTTCTTGTTTTGATAGAAGTCTGTATTTAATTCTTTGTTGGAAATTAAGATTCCTTGTTTTAATAGAGATGTAGTACACATTTCCGTATTTAGTCTGTTATTGATTGAGAATCTGAGATACTGTTTATATTATTAGATGTTATCATGTATGTTTGGAATGATGTTTTGAGGAGAAAAGAGTGAAACAAACCCATTTTGAGACAAATTTATGCTTTGAAACAAACAACTCCATTTTGAGAACCAAAGATAACGCGGATACTGTTTCCTGTTCTTGGAAGTCAATATTATGCTTTGGGACCTCTTATTTTTAAGAGTTGAAATTTTCCGAACCCAGTTCTGATTTTATGCCAAATAAGTAAAAGCTAGTTATTGAAGTGGTAGAAATATTTTATGGTTGAAAATCTATTTGGGATTGGCATATTTCTGGGTAAATATTAATGGAAAAGAAGATTATTCAGAGCAGTTATACTACATTGTAAATAGCAATTGTCATTCTGAACTCACTTCTAGAATTGTTTCATCCAATGGGGTGTGTAACTTAGGCAGTGTTAATGAGGTATTTATGATTCATATAGCTTTAGAACTTCATGCGGGTATTCAAGCCCCTTCTATCGTGAGCTTTTGCACTTTAGCATTCACAAATACTTGAAGAATTAGAAAAAAAAAAAAAAAGAAGAAGAAGAAGTTGTTGTCTTTGCACAGCATATCAATAGAATATTTGTTTTTCAGACATGTTCAGCTGCGTTGAAGTAAATTTTGCATTTGCAACTTTCATATCCATCTGATGATGTTTGCATTGCGCTCCTGGGAGTAATGGTTTAAATAGCTCATAAATATTGACGAGTTATAATTCATGTGCTGAATTCTTTACCTTTTTTTTTCCAGCTATTTGATCGCATCAATGGGACTTCAAGTACTTTGGAGCTTTGGACTTGCATGTCTTGATATTTATGCATTAAGGAGAAAGAGGGACCTCCAAAATCCAATCCTAGTGAGCTTGTTCGTTGTTGGAGATTGGGTAATTTATTTATTTCTTAAATATAATAGCTCTCCCCCCTCCCTGGCTAAAACCATGAACAAAACCCTTTTCTATTTTGTGTTCATTAATTTTGTGGAAATATTTATGTTTCAGATGTGGCGTAGCGTCCATTTCTGTATTTTCTTTTGCCCGTCTCGTTTATGGATATAACATGAAAAATCACTCTTAAAAATCTTTTTTTTTCCCTGTTGATTGGACCATGATATTCGTATGGCTTTGCTGTTGTAACTAAAGGGATGACTCTAAAGAAACAATTCGACCAGACCATTAGTTTGTCAGTTTGGATTCAAATGTCGGATATTCAAATATTACTGTTTGTTCTCCCACCCTTTTGCATTCTAGTTTCCCCAGCCCAATTATTATAGTGTTAACTTGCATCATCGATGCCCTGCTCGCTTCTGTTGTTGAACATTGGCTCTGGATTGATTTATGTTTACCTGCTTTATGCTTTGAGAGCACAGTCAAAGGGAACAATTTGGCTTCTATAAATGGTGCAGGTGACAGCTACTCTATCACTAGCAGCTGCAAGCTCCTCAGCCGGGATCGTTATTCTGTATGCAAGAGACATGGATTTCTGCTCGCCTCAATTTCATCTCCCATGCGGTAAATTTCAAATTTCCGTAGCCTTGGCTTTTCTCACATGGGCTCTTATTGCCCTGTCGTCTCATGTTATGTTTTGGATCTTGTTAACCTCAGCTTAGAGGCTATTCACAGCCTCATTATCAGGACTGACACACTACGGTATTCATTGATTTTCATTTGTAAATGGTATTGTTTTATAGCGAGAAATTTAATCGTTTTTGGCGGCGTGGCTCCATTTATTCGTGATGGTTTCATTCATCCTTGGTCCATCTATAAGCTTATTATTTGTTTTAAGTTAATGGCAAAAGGAGAGGGTAAGTCTTAAAGAATATGAGAATTCTATAGTTGAAACGATTTCATGACTCGGCCATATTTGTTGAAGCTGTGTGTTTGAAGTCCTCGCTTGAACAGATCTACAGCCATCTTAAAATGAAAGTCTTCTTTCTCTCTTTTCCCTTGGAGAAATAAATGAAATTGTTATTTACTCTGCAATATCAAATATCGCTTTGAACGTTAGCATGAAATAAAAAAAAATAAAAAAAAAATCCCCAAGCACACAAACAGAATTTGGTCTGTTTCTACTAACGCCGCAAATCTCCTTTCAAAGGCAAAATCCAAAGCTGGAACTTCTTAAAAATGGTCAATGCAGAGACCAAACGGTGATATCAGATGCTACTGATATCACATAGCAAACGTCAACCATTGAGAAGTATGAACTATGAAGGGAAGCATTTTTCTTAGTAAGTAACCATATATTTTAGGATTAATTATAAAAATTATCTCTGAACTATATTAATGGTAATATTTTGCCTTCTAATTTTTGAAACATAATATTTGTTCTCCTTGAACAATGAAATGTTAACAAAAAAAATCCTTTTGCTATTTTTTTTAAACATAAATTGACATTTTATTTATTATTTTAGGGTATTTTTATAAACTATAGTTTAAAATTTAATTTGAATTTAAAACTAATTTAAACTTAAACTTTTAATTATGATACATCCATTAATGATTGAATGTAAATTAAAAATTTTAGGAAATATTTTTTAGTATAATAAAAAAATTTATGATGTTTTTTTTAGTATTTAAATTAGTTCAAATTCAAATTAAATTTTAAACTATAGAATGTCAAAATACCCTCAAAATGGTAAATTAATGTTAATTACAATTAAAAACTTAATGGAGAGGGTTTTTTTTTTATTATTATTATTAATAGTTTCATTATTCAGGAGGAATAAATGTTATGTGTTAAAAATTAAGGAGTAAAATGTTACAAATGATATAATTGAGGGGCAATTTTTGCAATTAACTCTATATTTTTAATGCCATTGAAGATTCAAAAAGTATGTCTTGGAAATTTCAGCACGAAACAGATGTACAACAGAGTTCCATTAATAATTGATATTTGATACAATCCAGTACATGGAATAAAAAGACAGCCATGTCAATAACTTATCAGATTAATTCCCCCACAAACATTATTGCCGTTAGACAACAAAACCTGTTGACAAATTGCTACAATGAATTGTTCTAGTTAAACTGGATCTTGTTCATACACTTGAAGAGAAGATTGTTGGTATATCAACATTTCGTGTACCAAATTTCAGCATGATCATCACATGACAATCTCGGGCTTCAAAATGCTTGATTTGATCTCCTTGTGGGGAAGGACAACACCCCCATTGCTATAAACTTCATCGCCTATATGAACATCTTCTCCTAAGATTGTCATGTTCTCTATCCGAGCCCACCTGCCAACAGTCGAATGCCAACCGATGATACCGCGAGAGATGCAAGCGTGCTTCTTGATTCGAACCCCACGCATCACAGTGCAGTGTGAGAGCCTGACACCTTGCTCAATCTCACATCCAGGACCGATGGCTACATCCGGGCCAATTAGACATCCATCTCCAATCACAGCGCTTTCATCAACCAGTACATTCCCTATAATGTGGGAGCCTGACGCTAATTTAGATGAGGATTTTTTCCGCAAGGAGTCTAGGTAGAGTCTCAGACCTGTAATATAGTCCTTTGGCTGTCCAATGTCCATCCAAAACCCAGGTAGAACCATAGCATACAGCTTGTTCTCGGCCGCAATCTTGGGGAATACCTCTTTCTCGATTGAGGTCGGCTTCAGTTCAATCCGATCAAGTACGGATGGGTTTAACAAATAGATTCCAGCATTAATCTTGTTACCCACAAATATCTTTGGCTTCTCTACAAACTTTTCGACTTTCCCTGTGGTTTCATCCAGAACTACGACACCATATTTCGATGGTTCATCTACCTAAAATGAAAATGATTGCTTTTTCTTCAGTACGAGAAAAACACGCATTATATCTCTTGACATTGACAGTAGGTTAAACGTAAAAGATTGATCTAAAGTACCTTTGTTACCATAATGGAAGCTTCCCCTACGTGACTCTTATGGAACTCAATCATTTCTTTTAGTGGGTACTCACTAATTACATCACTATTAAGGACAAAGAAGGGCTCACCAGAGTCATCTATCAACTTATCTCTTGCTAGAGCCAAGGGGCCTGCGGTACCAAGTGGTTCGGTCTCTTGTGAGCAGGTGATCTTGATTTCAAGCTTTTTCTCAAACTCTTTTAAGAAGTTGAGCATAACCTGAAAAAAAAAAGTAAAAAAAAAAAAAAAAATTACAGTGGATTTGGTCATCAAAGAACTCACAATGTTTAGCTGCAAAAACAAAACCGGCATAAGCTTTGCAGTAAAGGGTGGTTCTTATTCTACCTCCGGTCGGTAATTGATGGCCAGAACCACTTCAGTCACTCCAATAGCTTTGAGAGCCTCAATCTGGTTAACAAAATTCAGATGCAAAATCCACATTTTCTTTGAGACTGATAAAGCTAAGAAAGTACCAAATTCAGAGGTATTAACTTCAATTACAGAATGAAAGTTCACAAAACAACAAAGGGTGTGCCTTTCAAACTATTCCCATGTCTCAACTTCATGTATTCAACAAGTCCATTATTACATATACAATTTCCTTCAAGAAAACATACATTTTGAACAACAGATCCAAATTAGGCATAAAATTTGAAAGTGAAACCTGATGCAAGATCATGGGTTTGTTGGCAAAATCCACCAGTGGCTTTGGAACACTGAGGGTCAATGGCCGCAATCGCGTCCCGAACCCTCCAACAAGAACGAGCGCCTTCATTAATGGTAAACCCAAAAAATCCTATTTCTCTGCATGAAATTCAGAAACCAATATGCCATCAGATCCATCACACTCATAGTGTAAAAGAAGCAAGTAACACGTTATATACAAAACAGGAACAAACAATATAAAAGCCAAAAACTGGGTTGATTTTAATTTCTTTATAAAAAAAAAACACATTAAAGTTGGAAATTAGGCACATGGGGTTTCTTGGGACATTCAGAAAATGCATAAACTCTGACGGGCTACAGCAGAAACAATAACGCAAACAAATGATAACGAATTGGAAAATATCTATTCAATCTTCCATTGTGAATTTTGTGTGTTATGTAAAAAATCAAATACAGAGGATTGCCAATGATGGGCAAGTAACAAAATCAATAAAGAAAATTACGCAGAAGAAGAAAAAATCATTCAACACAAAACCAGGATAAATAACATGGTAAATAAAAATGAAAAAATTTGCAGAAATAAGATTCAAGAGATCTGATAATAAGAGAGTTTGACAAAATACCAAACTTTAGAGACGTAGAAATGGGGAAGTAGACAGAGAGAGTGAGAGAGAAGAGCTTGCTTGCGGCTGGTACTATTATGATGGGTTTTCTATTGGTTAACCCGATCAATGGCTGCAGAGGTTTACTTTCCAGGCTTATTTCTTAAAGCAAAGAAGCTAATGGGTTTTCGCGTGCTAGATTGTTCATCAAAGGAAAGAGGAAAAAGAAAAAGAAAAATAACACCAAAAGTAAGCTAGGCTTTGAATCATTCTCTTTCCAGCAGAGCTAACGAGTCCTGTTTCTTCATTTTTTTTTTTTTTTTTTTTTTTTTTCGTTTGATACGAACTTCCTTCTTCATCACCTTTGAGCTTCGTCAAACGACACCTCGGCCGTGTTAAGAGTTAGTTTTGTTGTTTTTTTTCACGTTTTTTAAGAAAAAAAAAATAAAAACGACAGAGAAACAGACATAATTAAAAATAAAAATAGAAATAAAAATAATTTTTTAGTTTAATATAAAATAGGAAAAATAAAAATAATTTTATAGTCATTTATTTTTGTTTCTATTTTTCTTCTCTCGAGTGCATAAAAGAGAGATATTATAGATTTTTTATACTGAAACGATCTTTGATAAAATTATTAAACATTTTTAAAATAATTTTGTCTGATTGAAAAATTTCATTTCATTTCATACAAAAAAAAATCATTTTAGAACGGTTCTAATGCACTATTTTCTTTCTATTGTAGGCAAATCTTTTTTTTTTTTTGCCTCCAATTTTTAAATTTTATTAATTGAGCCTTTAATTTTAGTTTTAGTATTTTATTTTTTCGTTTTTAGTACTTTCCCCCCAAATTTTTGAATTTTTTCCATTGATCCCCTAAAATCTTATTTTCTACACTTATTTTTAGATTTTTAACATTTTTAACCAATTTTTTAAAATTTTATAGATCGCCCCATAAGTTGTTAATTTTGGCACTGCCCTATCTTCCGAACCATTTTTATGTTTTTTAATTAGATTTGGGGCTGATGTGAAGACTTGAGTACTCTTTGTTATGTTTGAATTGAGATTTGGAGAGTTTTAATCGAAGGTGCGTTTTTTTGTCCTCACCTAAGAAGGTTATTGGCGTTTCCATTCTCTAATTAATGCCTTTAGTATTATGGAACTAATTGTAAATACGTGACTTAGGTAAAGTACTAAAATTAAAGATTTCACGGTCAAGTTGTCAATACTTTTTTAAGTTTGAGGGCAAAATTACAAAATATTTTTTTTACTTAATTACAAAATAGTCCCCAAATGTTTTACCAAATTTTGCTTTGGGTAATGTTTAAAAGGTTTCAAAACTAACCCCGATCTAATCTTAATATGATAAATTAGTCTTTCTGTTAGTCAGTTATTAATAAAATTACGAAAAAAAACACATAAATCGTGTTTGGTGAGCAATTGGATTATTAAAGTAACGTTATAACTTACATTTAGAGTGACTATCCATATTTTAACGCAAATGTAATGGAAGATTTATTTTGCAGCGCCAAGATAGATTGAGATTTCTTTGGGGACATTTTAAAAGCTAGGCATCAAAATGAGATTTAGTTAAAATTTAAGGAATGTTTTCGGGATTCTCAATGTGTGTGTGTGTGTGGTTTTTTTTTTTTTTTTTTTTTAACCCTTAAATCCTAAACAACACATTTTTCATTAAAAAAAACACACACACGCATGCACGCACTTTTTGTAAAAAGAAAAAAGGAAGAAAGAGAAAATAATCAGTTGAGATAAATTAAATTATAGGCTAATAATTTAAATAGTTATAAATATGTCAAATTACTATTTCGTCATACTTGTCTGGTTATGATTATAACTTGACAAATATTGTCTATATTGTCCATAACTTGTCTGGTTATGAACCATAACTTGACAAGTTATGCCTTTAATTCTATATTAAAAATTGACCTGTATACTTTTTAACTTTTCATATTAGCCTATTTTCTACTATTTTAAAAAAAAGAAAGAGAAAAAGTGGAAAAGGGTCTTCAACATAGTTTTGCCTTTGACAAATACAAAAATAGGTTTTTATTTTTTATTTTTTTTTAAAGACAAAACAAAGCTTTGAATTTTTCAACCAATAAACACACGTTATTAAATGTCACCGTTATATGATTATTAAATGTCATCATACCCCTTCAAGAATTACTAAATGTGAAGACATCCACATATCAAGTTATAACTTCAACACATATCTTAAAGAGTATTTCAACCCTTTTCGAATTAGTATCACAGGAAACAACATATTTATTATCATTAATAGTTTTTGAATTTTAGAGTCATATTAAGTTTGTCCACCAAATTTTAAAAACTCTTAAATTTCTTCATAAATTTTGAATTGTTCTCACTTAACTCAATATGTTACAATTTATATTAAAATCGCAAGGTCTTTCTATTTAAATTTGTGTTAAAATTAAACTCATATGACTACACTTAATACTTTTTTTTCTTGTCTGATTTTAATAGAAATTCTTACAAAAGAATTTAAATGGGACAAATTCAAAATTTAAGAAGTGAAATGAGAGTTTCTAAAATTTAAAGAGTAAAGTAGAAATGATTGAAAAGTTCTGAGGTACAAATGAAATTAACCTAACAAACAAGAAAAAGAAAAAGTAAAAAAGAGAGAAAAGAAAGAAAGATTAATAGTTGCCAGCTTTCGTTCATAGTGAAATCCATTAAGGAAGTTCCACATTGCGCTAAATCTATCACCATTGATAGTACAGGCCATTCATCTTCTATGATGCATGACTATGATTCGTCTATTTATTTTTTGTTCCCCTTCTCCCTTCTTCGTTGTGTTTTATTTTCTGATCGTTACAAGCTTGACGAAATGCCCCACGGGTATTGAAACTCAAAAAGGCAACTAACAATAAGGGAGTTAACTATTCTAAGGAAGTCTTAGTCGTTGAAATACTAAACAAGTACTCAATCTCATCGGCGACTTCCTTCATCGACGGCCGATTCTGCCTCTGGTCGCTCAAGCAAGCACTCGCCAGCAGCCCCAACCCCTTCATGGCCTCCGTCTCGAGCTTCGAACTTCCGTCCTTAAGCGCCGGGTCGACCGCCTCCATCAGCCTCTCTTCTTTCATCATTTTCTTCACGTAAACCACCAAGTTCACGTCCTCTTCTTCCCTGCTGAAATCGATCGCCTTCATCGCGGTCAGTATCTCAAGCAAAACGACTCCGAAGCTGTAAACATCGCTCTTATCGGTGAGTTGGAAGTTCCTGTAGTACTCGGGATCAAGATACCCTAACGTACCTTGCGCGCAAGTGAAGATATGGCTGTCATTAGTCTGATTATCGCTTTGTTCAACAAGTCTCGATAGCCCGAAATCGGATACCTTTGCGTCGAACTTCTCGTCGAGCAAGATGTTGCTAGATTTTATGTCACGATGGTAGATTGGCGGCACGGCTGCAGAGTGGAGGTAGGCGAGTCCCTCCGCGGTCT
This sequence comes from Morus indica, assembly GCA_029231665.1. Classification (NCBI taxonomy): domain Eukaryota; kingdom Viridiplantae; phylum Streptophyta; class Magnoliopsida; order Rosales; family Moraceae; genus Morus; species Morus indica. The sequence continues at coordinate 16,739,638 of JACAGA010000012.1, read as the reverse complement.
GGTGGGCGATTCGGAGGCGGTGGCGCCAGCTGAGCGGCGGCAATTTTCGTGAACTGTGGCGGTGGAGATGGTCGAAGAGAGTTCCGTTGGGGACGAATTCGGAGATGAGGAGAGGCATTTCGAGGTCGACGCAGCATCCAAGGAGACGGACGAGGCTCCGGTGGTTTACTTGGCATAGAATTCGGACTTCGTTTAGGATTTGGTCTATTCCCTTTGTGTTGCCAAGCTTGGCTCGCTTGATTGCTGTGACGGTTCCGTCGTCGAAGACGCCCTTGAAGACCTCGCCGAAACCGCCGGAGCCAATGAGGTTGGACTTGGAGAAGTTGTTGGTGGCTTTCGCGATCTCTTTGCCGGTGAAGATTCTTGCCGATTTGCCGCTGCTCTTTGAGTTTAGGATCTGTTCTCGCTCTTTTACGAGAGTTTTCTTTGCTTCTTTCTCTGAATTCAACTTGGAGTGTTGCTTGTAGACTAAAATTCCGATTCCGATTAGTAATGGCACGACTCCGGCCACAACTCCGGCCAAAACTAAAAAAATGGAATCAATCAAAGGACAAAAAGATGTGAATACAAAAGGTAGAAATATTTACACTTCAGATGTAGAAATTAAGAAAATGAAAATTGTTACACATAAGCGCTTTTTTATGACCACCCCTAATACTGTAACTAGCAAAAAATGTTTTATAAGTTGTGTGGTTGACTTATAACATTTTGGGACTAAAATTAATATACGAGGACTATGTATGAACATGTGATTCCTCAATTAATAGTAGAGGCAAGAAGAGAAATTATTCAGTACTGAGTGTACCACGTCATATAATTTATGCGGTACACATGTCTAATAAGATTGTATCATTTGGTACACCCGTCTAATAAATTTTTTACTTTTATTTTTCTCTTTCCTAATAGGTATTCAATGCAAATGCCTATTAAGAAAGAGAAAAAAAAAGTGAAAAGCTTATTGGACGAGTGTACCAAATGATACAATTTCATTAAATGGCTGTACCACATAAATAATATGCGTGATACACCCGGTGTACTGAATAATTCCTCCAACAAGAGACATTTTAACAAGAGACATTGTTTAAATGGGTGAAAGTTACTTACCAGCAATGTGCTTCGATTTTTTCTTCTTTTTAATTTTGCAGCCTTTCCCATGTTTTGTACACTTCAAATCTATTGAAAAAAGAAAACATATATACAGTTCCATCAAACAATATGATAAATGCTAGATAAGACACCAGACCACATTGAAAGTTATAAAGAGTGCAATTCATATGTAACAAGTAATTTTCTGGAAAAAAAAAAATTCTAGTTTACAATTAACATGGAATAACAATATTTACATAGAGTTTAGGTAGAGAGTGTGATATTTTAGAGGGGGAAAAAAATTGCTTACTTTGGCTTTGACACAATCCAGTGATGGGATCCCACTTGAACCCAACATCACACAAGCACCTTTTCTGCCCAACTCTAACAGGATCAGCCAAACACTTGGAATTCAAAACCTCCCTGCAATCCACTGGATTCTTACAAATTGGCTCCTTTGGCAAATCCCACTCCAACTCCATCTCTGGCTCCGGCCACCTCTTCGTTTTCACCGTCGTCAGCTCAAGCTTCGCAAAGCTCTCGTATGCAGCACATGGTTCACCTCCTCCAACACTCACCCCATAGCCATACTCCAGCAAAACCTTTCCATTAACCCTAAACGCACAGCACACTGGGAATTTCATGCATGCAATGACCGGTTTGTCCTTGATGTACTTGTGGCATTCGCTGTTCGCCGAACAATCAAGTGGTGGGCGCAACTTCTTCACAGCAGCATCCGTGCAGTTCAGGAGGAAAATAGTGTTTCCAGCGGCAACTCGGAAGGGGAGATTGCGGTCTAGCTGAATTCCCCGGCTGTGGTAATCACCAGTAATGCAAGCATTGGCTGAAATACCCGTTGGTCGGATGGTAATCCGTCGGGTTACCGGGTTGATGGCAATGATAGGGTATGACGACCCATTTAGAGCGTCGAAAAAGAGTGCGCCGGCAGTGCACCGTATCTTGTATAGAGGGTACTCACCACAGCCGGGGCCGGTGCTAAGCGGGTAGGGTACTAGAGTTCGGCCGCAGTTTAGGCATGGCCGGACCGCGGTTGAAGATGGTACACGTGATAGGAACGTGATGGTGATAAGGTTTATTAGTAAGTGCATTGCTTTTGTGTCCATATTGCTCGGAGTTTTTGCAATGCACTTGAGGGTTTGAAAGAAGCCAAATACTAAGTATAAGCAGAAGTAAATATGTTGCTTAATTGAAAAGCATAGGAAGACAGGAATATTGTGATGCACGTGCAGTGCTCAAGTTAGGATCTCATTTTGTTTAATGGTTTTGAATTTTGATTGTTGGGTCTGACCTCGGTTGTTTACTTGGTCTCTTGGTTAAAGAATGTATTTGGGGTTGTACTTCTGTTTCCTATGTTAGATATTTATGGGGTAAAGTGCTTAACGAATACCTTTTGGTAATTTTCATAGGGATGCCCAAATACAGTGGATGTTCATCATCTACTTTCTTTCATTAATTTATCATATTATAAGAGGATTTGATCATTATAGACTACAAGAATTTTGGGATTTTTTTTTTTTTTTTTTGCTACCAAAGAATTGGTGGCAAAAACCTTTGATTTTGATAGCGAAAATTTAATGAGTATTCTTAAGGTATAAAAATTTTCAGCCCTGACTTTTTTACTCACCATAAGATAATCTAAGATCGTACACAAGAGGTCACATATATATGTGCATGTATCTCTTCATTGCTATTGAAAATTAATCCTTGAAATCAGCACATGTAGAAATTTGGGCCCGTTTAGTTCAATGATTCAAGTTTTTAATTTAAATTGAGATGTTACTTTATATGAGAGTTTTTTATTGTAGCAAAAAAGTTAAATGTTACTATTTCTGAGAGCTTTTTACTGTATCAAAACTCGAATCGGTGAAATGAATGAAGCATGTGATTACTTCCGTTAAATTTCAGAAGCACACTATCATCTTAGGGTCTAGGACTAAAATTGCTACACAAGACGAAATGAAGTAGTTGAATTATAGTAAGGTTTACAGAACAAATCATCACTATACTATGCGTTGTCAAATCAACTGGCAATGCAAAAATTTATTATCTGAGTAAAGAAAACAACTCTACATATTGCAATGTCATTTTTTTTTTTATTTTTTATTTTTTTTTATGATAGATGTGGCATATGCTTTACTTGGTGCACCAAAGTGTATAGTATACACTTAACTTTGTTTCACTTTTCCTTTAATCATCATAACTTTATTATTTCAAATTATTTTAAAAGTTAACAATACATTATTTTAAATATCATTATATATTATAATCCAAAATAAAATAACATATTAAATTTCATTTTCCATACTTTTTGATGCTAAATATAACATGATTAGTTCACGATCAATAAAAATGTCAGAAGCCAATTATTATAGCCTTAGTGCCCGTTTAGTTCGTTGATTCGAGTTGAAATGTGACTTTATATGAGAGCTTTTTACTGTAACAAAAAAATTAGATGTGGTTGTTTCTGAGAGCTTTTTTCATTGTAACAAAATTTGAATTCTAAACTCAAATCGGTGAAATAAACAAGATCTTAGTCTCACAATATATGGTTCCGTGGTGATCTCAACATTGAGGCCTTTAAGTTCGAATTTCCCAAAAAAAAAAAAAAAAGGGAAAATCCTATATAGAAAACACTCAACTCCAGAAGGTCGATAAGCTTTCCAAACAACACAAGTACCCTTTTAAATTGGTTGATCCACTATAATAATCCAACTTCTTGAAGGCTAAAAAGGGTCCAAATGATCATGTGGTACATCGCAAAACATAGTTCACCTTCTCATGACCAGTTTCCAGTTTCTTTCAACTTCGATCTTTGCGATGGTCATTTGTTCAAGAAATTAACGACACAACAACCAACAAAAGGATGTGTTAAAGCGAATAAAGAATTAACAAATACATTCTCTTGAAACCTCGCATATAGCTAATATAAATATAAATATAAATAAATAAATAAATATATATATATATATATATGTAATTCTCATTAATCTTGGTCTCGGGGTATGAACTATGTGTCGTACCAAATTCAGCGAATTAAACGATAAAGATCTCGTAGATATGCATCACTAGCTTGAATGAGTATGCTCCCTTGTTCATGTAGAAAGTAAGGCTCCGTTTATTTTACCGATTTAAATTTAGAATTCAAGTTTTATTACAGTAAAAAGCTCTAAAAAACAGTTATTTTTAACTTTTTGCTACAGTAAAAAGTTTTCACATGAAGTTACATCTCAACTCGAATTAAAAATTCGAATCACAAAATTAAACGGGTCTTAAAATTATCAAGATCCAAAGCATTATATTTCAATTCGCTTCTCAGATACGTACAATATAGGCCTATAACGGCATTCCCCAATTATCGGTTCTAGCAGTATTGTGCTTTTTTTTCCAAACGATTTTAAATTGGTTTCGGTTTACACTTGTAATTTTCTTAGTAGCCATTAATTTACGGAAACAACACAAGCTTCTTTCATATTGAAAAAAGTGAAATTATTTGCTGGATATTATTTTTATTATGGTTATTTATAATCAGTTAGACATTATTCTTTAGCAAAGAGCCACGAGTCCTTATAATTAATCAGCTAGATTTTATCGTTTGGCAGCTAGGTATTTTTATTACAGTTACTTAATATTTATAATCAGCTAGTTATTTATAACGCAAATATTTATCCCAACAATGTTATTTTTTATAAATGGGTCATAATTTTTTTGAATGAAACTTTGCCAAATAGCAGAGAAAATTATTAAAGAATGAAAAGAATATAGATCAGAAACTCAATTTATTATTAGAATATGTTAAGAATTACACCTTAATTTTATTCGAGCACGAGAGCAACACAATTGAGAAAAATACAAACAACTGAGAACACATAAGATTTATGAATCATGATGGTTCATCCTCAACCCACCCAAGAGAGGAAGCTGCTTCCCGGCCCCCTTCTAACCCTCATAATGACCTATCTTAAAGATTGATTGACATTATATGTGTGCGTCTGGAGCTCGTTCCGAAATAATTTTATTTTTTATATGAAAATAGAAATGAAAACGTTTTCAATCTCAGACAGAAATTATTTTTAAAAATACGTTTGGTAGTTTTATCAAATGATTATTTTCAGTATAAGAAAATCTATTAATGTCTCTTTCTCTGCTCGAGAGAGGAGAAAACGGAAACAAGAAATGAAAAATGACTAAAAGTCATTTTTCATTTCTTTCTCATTTTACACTAAACTAAAAAATCATTTTTATTTTCATTTTTTATCTTTAATTGTGCCGAACGCCGTTTATTTCCCTTTTTTATTTTTTCTCAAAAAATGTGAAAAATAAAAACAAAAATAACTCCAAACACAGTCTATTTATCTGCACATCATGGCTAAACAGCTGAAAGAATATTCTTTACTTACACAGTATTTTTCTTACAAAATTTTGATCGTCACATCATGTTATGGGTGAATGAGTCACAACCAAAAGTTGTAACCAAAATACTTTAGTCATAAAAATAATTTTGATCATACGTTTCCAAAGATAGATTGGCCCTTGGGCTATGTGATGCTTTGATCAATGACATATAACAAAATTCCTATATAAAAACAACATAAATACAAATTGGGGAAAAGAGCAATAAGCCTCGCTTTGATCCCTATTGCTTGAAGACTGAAAATTCAATCTCCTTAACAAGTTTTCCCTTCTGAATACCTCTTGCGAGAATGTGATTAGGGTGGATTTTGCACGCAAGAAAGACCTGCATGGTTGGCTACCGGCTTTCCTTTCAAATAAGGGTTCTGTTGTTTCCTTCTTTTGTTCTCTTTTCGGCCAACAATGGATTTCAAAAAATGAGATTGATGTGCCCAAGCAAGAAGGGTCCACTGTAAGTCGACACCATTAGAGACCACAATGTTATTTCTCAATTCCGAACATTACTGAGATATCTTTTCAACCAATCACAAATTTACATACGTTACGAATTCCTATATATTAGCCGATTCTAATTAAGTTAGGATTAAAGTTTGTCGTTGTTGTACAAATCCCCATATATAGAGAAATTTTTCATAGTTCATATGTCAAATCTCTAGCGACTTAGAGTATGAGTTCTGGTGAGTAATATAATTATCAATTATTTTAAAGCTTTTCTCTTTTTCTCTTCGTCAAACCAAAAGCTAGAAAATTTTCATAGTTTTATATGTCAAGCTCTAACGACGTAGATGAGTGGTGAGTGATAATTATCATTTTTTTTTTAAAAAAAAACTATTCTCCTTTTTCTCACCATCCAACAAAAAAAAATAATAATAATAAAAGCAAAATCTTCTTCTATTGCTCAGTAATTTCTTTCCATAAATTGGATGACCATCCTCTTGATACTACCCAAATTCTTATATAAGAAAATACAACAAGTATCTATAACATATAGACGTATTTAGTATATTAGATAAAACATTGGATGGGGATCTTTTTGGGGCTTCATAACTTTTGGAGCCTATAGAAGATTGCCTTTGAGAATATAGGATAAAATACCCTTCAGAGAAAATTACAGAATTTATCCTAAAAAATGTATGAGTCTAAATTTTTACTTCTCATTCTTAATTAATACCCCTTTACTATTATAATTATTTGATTACAAAAGTTATTAATAAAAAAATAGATAAAAATCTTGACTTATACTCTTTTAAAAGGTGTTTGTCTCATTTCCTTATTAGGTTATCCTTCCCCACAAGGACTAACTTGATGCGCTATAATCCTTCCTGTTTTTTAAAATTATTCCAGCCAATTAAATTTAATGGATATATTTGGATTTTATTACTCAAATAACTTTTCATTTTCAAGATTTTTTTCATGAAAAATAGTAGCCAAATTCTATCTTACATTAAACACAGGATAATTATAATCTTTATGAATTCGATCATATCCAATCCGAAACAATTATCCAATTTAATCCGGCGCCACGGCAAAGGTGTGAACTCTGGATCTGAATTTTTATTATTAAGGGAGAAATTAAATCTGAATTCAAGAAACTAAAAAGCTACTATTATTAAGGGAGAAAGGAGATAAATAAGTCTAAATTTTTATTTTTTACTCTTGATTATTATTATTTTTAGTCCAATAATTATATTAATAAAAAAGGTATTAATAAAGAATAATGGATAAAAATTTAAATCCATACGATCTAAACGTAAGTTCAGAAAATTTCTCCTTATTTTTTAGATCATATCTGGCCCATTATTTCTTTTCATTTATTTTCTTTAATTTCTTGTGTTAATTTTTCAATACAAATTTTCTTTGCCCCGCCAATTATTATGAGGTAAAATCCAAAAGCGCATACGCATAAACCTAATTAGTTGATATTGAAACCTTATTTGCAACTATCCTAATAATATAATCAATCTCTTCAGCGACATGTTTCATTGTAGGCATATTTTGCTTCCTCTCATCCAAACAAGCCGCAGCCAATGACCCCAAAGCCTTCATAGTCTCTAACTCCAATTTGTTCGCTCCCTTAATAAGCTCAGTACTATCAATAGCATCTATCAATCTCTCTTCCCTGAAAATCTTCTTCACATAAACCGCCAAGTTCACGTCCTCTTCTTCCCTACTAAAATCAATGGTTTTCTTCAATGTCAGAAGCTCCAACAACACAAGTCTGAAGCTATAAACATCGCTCTTATCGGTCAGCTGAGAGTTGAGGTAATATTCGGGGTCAAGTTAACCCAATGTGCCTTGTGCACAAGTGGTGATATGGTCTGTCTCAGTCATTGCAAGCCTGGAAAGTCCAAAGTCGGCGACTTTTGCGTTTAGCTTCTCGTCTAGTAGAATATTGCTCGATTTCACATCGCGGTGACAAATTTGTGGGATTGGCCGAGTTGTGGAGGTAAGCTAGTCCTTCAGCCGTTTGATGAGCAATGGTGAGCCTTCTTAGCCAATTGAGACAACCCCTTTAGTTAGAATTGTTATGGAGTGTTAGTTTACCAATCCATCTCAAAAGTCTGAGTTATTAGGAGGTGGATTAAAATAATTTTATATTTTAACACTCTCCCTCACGTGTGGACGGGATAATGGGCAATCGTGTGAGTAAATTAATTGAAAAACCTAACACGTGAATATTTAAGCTCGAGATATATTAAAAACTCAACACAGATAACAATTTAAATGGGGATAAATAGTGCAATTACGAGGGTTTAAATTAAGGACCACCCGCACTGATACCATGTTAATTTACCAATCAATCCCAAAAATTTAAGCTATTAGGAGATAAATTAACAATAGTTTTATACTTTAACATGGAGGTGATCAAAAAGCGTTCCATTTGAGATGTATTCGTAGATGAGCATGGGTTGAGCAAGCTCAACACAACAGCCTAAGAGTCGGACTAGGCTGCGGTGATTGACTTGGCAAAGAATTCGAACTTCATTGAGAATTTGAGCACTGCCCTTTGTGTTTCCTGGCTTGGCGCGCTTGAAGACTTCACCAAATCCGCCGGCACCACCGAGGAGGTTCTCTTTGGAGAAGTTGCTTGTTGCTCTTGTTATTTTCTTCACCGCTGAATATCTTGGCGGATTTGCCTGCGCTATTGGGATTCACTTTGAATGTGCTTTCGTCGCTTGTAAACGACAATTATGATTCCAACTAGCATCGCACTAACGGCAAAACCCAAACCTGTCTGAGCAAAAACATTAATTTGCATGGCATGGTCATAAAATTAAGCAATGTTGTTACAATTGTGGAAAATATTAACCACGTTGTGTTTCTGGTACGTTTGGTTTGCTTTAGAGCCACTATGAATTCTAATTTGATATTCTTCTTCTTAATACTAATCACTCTAATACTCTTACACCTCCTAATTTTTATTTCTCTAGGCCCGATTAATTCAAGTAATTAATATTTAAATATATCTGAGAGTAAACTCCACTTCTATTATTTAATTTACTGCGGGTCCGTTTAGTTCGTTAATTCGAGTTGAAATATAATTTTATGTGAGAGTAATATGACTGTAACAAAATTCAAATTCTAAATTCGAATCAGTAAAATAAACGGAATTTGCATTTTGCTGAGTTTATTTTTGTTCTTTAAAAAAAAAAATTTGACTAGGACAACCTTCGAGGGACAAAGTGCAATTCCATATTTATAGTTACACACACGTGTGTGTATATATATATATATATATATATTAGATTGATCAGAAAATGCCTTTCGTTGATGAAAGAGCCATATGTATACCTCCAATCAGTGGAGCTAATGGGATCTTCTGCTTCTTACAAACTCTTCCATTAGAACATTGAGACCTGCAAACGAAAAAATCAATGGAGAACAAAATAGTCATTTGCAAGGCTATCAAAATTTTTATTTCTTTTTCCTGTCCTTATAAAAACATAGAGTGTGTTTGGAACTCGTTTTAAAATGATTTTATTTATTGTATGCAAATAGAAATGAAAACGTTTTCAATCTCAGACAGAAATTATTTTTAAAAATGCATTTGATAATTTTATCAAAAGATTATTTTCAGTATAAGAAAACTCATTAATGTCTCTTTCTCTCTACTCGAGAGAGGAGAAAATGGAAACAAAAAATGAAAACATTTCTCTTTCATTTTACACAAAACCAAAAAATCACTTTCATTTCTGTTTTTTGTCTTTAATTGTGTTAAACGCTATTTCTCTTCCGTTTTCGTTTTTTCTTTCTCGAAAAACGTAAAAAACAAAAACAAAATAACTATAAACACAGCCATAGCTTTTCTCTCGCTTATTTATTCATTATTATTATTTTGGCTGATTTCTAGAGTACTGTATCTTCTGTACTATGCATACAAAAAATGCATTTAAATTTGTAAGTCAAAACTCAAACTGCAGCATTTGTTTCGATCTTTCGGCAAAAATTATTGTTTAACGACGATCTAAAGGACCTTGCACATGCTCTAACAATATTTCTTTATCAGAGTCAACAGAACAAACAACCTTAATTAAGACAAATAATTTCCATTCTTTGTAGTGAAATATTTTTTCATCGACTATCAGAAATTAAATAACTGACGTAAAGTGAATATGAAATCTTAAAAGTCAATAGAGAGCTACTAATTTAAATGGAGCTGAACTGAAACAGGACGATAAATAAATATATAAATGTTCTAGAGATGTGTTGCCTATCTTTTTCACATTTTCTGTATGTTTTTCACATATTCTGTATCTTTTTCACATTTTTCAAGATAGTCCTTCAAAGATTCATTCATTTATTTTGGATAACTTTTGTTGAATGAAAATTAAATGTTAACTAAAATGACCCGTAAAGTTTACTGAAATCTAACAAAGAGGAATGCAGTCTAAATACTAACCACCCGGTCCTAATTTAACTTTTTAAGAAAGAATGTGCTTCTTGACAGCCATAATCAAGTTGGTTTTCTCAATCCAATTGCCGAAAGAAATAAGAAAAGAAATTTGCTTCATTGTGACAAGTATAGACCCCCGTTCATTTTACCGATTCGAGTTTAAAATTTGAGTTTTATTACAGTAAAAAACTCTCAGAAACAGTCACATCTAATTTTTTTAGTACAGTAAAATTCTCTCACATAAAGTCACATCTCAACTCTAATTAAAAACTTAAATCAGCGAACTAAACGGACCCATAATAACTTATCAAGAAAACAACCCCTCGTTTTATCTATGGGCTTCGTATGCAATTAGTGAGAATATTTTTTTTTAATGTTTTTTTTTTCTTTATTACTACACGACACAAAGAAAATGACTAACTCAACACGCTACCTAGCATACATCTTTAAACTAAATTAGATTAATAAATCGTTAAGTACATGAATATAAATAATTAAGTCAACGTGGCAGTACGTTTCATATATAATTTTATTGATAATTAAATAAAGCAAATGCGTTAAGCTCAATTATCACGTTAAAATAGTATTTAATTTCTATCACAGTGAGTCAGAGAGGCGGAGGAAAAAAATCCAAAAGCTGTTTTCTGAATTTTAAATAGATTAATGTAGCTACTTTGAAACTTGAAAGATACAGGCTGCTCATTCAATGTTTGATTAAATTCATTCAAATTTTTTCTTTCATTTCATCAAAAGTTGAATGAGCAATTGTTGAAATTTTAGACCCTTTAAGAAAAACGTACCTTTTTTTTTTTTTTTTTTTTTTTTTTCTTGGCCGGAGTTATTATTTTTTTATTTTGATCTTGTGTCTATCTTTCCAGTAAATTATCAATTTACTAATATACCCAACTTCTTTTAGGAAATTTCTACCTTACTGGTAGGGGGCCATCCAAAGGCCATATTGAATTTCAGCTAGGGCGTATGAGAATCTATTCCTTGCCTTCCGCATATGATTACAACTAAAACACAATGAAAATAATTACAAAAACAACACTTAATTATGAAAATACAAATTTATGTTTTAGTTGTCGAGAGTTTGAGAAGCTCGGCGTTCGCAGGTTGTCGCACAAGGAGGACAACGTTGGAAGGTGATCTCACCCGGAGGAGACGCTCGGCTATCGCAGGTGATCGTGCCCAGAGGAGAAGCTCAACGTTTGCAGTGATCAAGCTCGGAGGAGAAGATGGCAGAAGGTGGAGAAGCTTGACGTCGTAGGTGCTCGGAGAATGGGGTGGCGGCGGCCGGTAGAAGAAAAAAAATAGAAGAAGGCTTCTCAAACTTTTAGGTATTATTTGGTATAAAGGTTCTGAACTCGGAACCATAATTTTGGTTCAAACCAGCATTTATTTACAAAAAGTAAAAAGCGGTTCTGATTTGACTCACTTAGAATTAGTGTTTGATTTGGATGGTTCTGATTCAAGATTTGAATCCTGATGTAATGTTTTAAACCATGAATCACCCTGATTCTTAAGCCACCCCCTTGGTTTTGGGTGATTTAAACTCCTGATTCTGGTTATGGTTTCAGAACTATGATTTTAACTCAAAATCATGAATCATGGTTTTGGTTCTAAAATCAAAACTAGAATCACCCTGATTTGAACACTCATACCAAATGAACCCTTAATACGTTTATGTGGTGTTAGGGCTTATACGCTTTTAGTGATTAATGGCTAGGATCAAAAAGCTAATTAGATTGATGGTTGAGATTCGGTTGGGTAAAAACTGGTATTTTATAAAATATATGCGTCACATGTGAGTGATCACATGTGGTTGTGCTTATTTTAATTTTTATGGGTGGTACCATCATGAGCCGTCCATTTTTATTCCTCGGTTTAGATTTACCAGTAGGAGGAAAGTACACCCCTACTGAAATAACGAGAGAGTAACTCATATGTAAATTGTCCATAGCATCTTAACTAGCATAGGGTACAATTCATGATACACTAAATTTCCTAGTCTAAATTTATTATTAACAATAAATAAGTTTCAACAAACTTTTTTCGTTTCCCTATTCTCTCTCTTAGAACGACATCCAAGCCTTGGAAGTGCAAGCATTTACCGGAATTCTGGCGCCATTTTCGGGCACATTGCCGACTCCTGGCCCTAAAACTTGCCCATCATACTCTCGTTATGAGCTTCTTTGTGGTGGTGGCTGTGCATGGAGTAAGACTTCGTTGTGGTGGATCTAACTTGTTATGGAGATGGGATGCCGGTTGGTTTGGTCATTGATTTTGACGACTTTGTCAATTAGTGTTTATGCTTTTGTGGCATTTTGTTTAGTGCGGCGGGGGGCTTCTATGGAGGCAGTGTTTCCATTTTTTCGACGGCAGCTTTCTTGTGTGATTTTCACATGTTGCAGGTTGACAATGTGTTCTCAGCCTCGCCGTAGGTCTCTTGAAGTTTTGCGACTTCCTCAGTGGTTCTTTTGCCAGTTGTCTACTCGCCAGAGTCATTTGATGGTGATGTTTTGGGGTCTATCTTTTAATTTTGTGTGTTTTTTATTGTAATAACAGTGGTCTTTCCCTCGCTTTATTGGTGTTTCTATATTGTTTTTTAGCTTTTGGTTGCCCCCTAGTCTTGTGTCTTGATGGTGTTAGGTGTGGCCTTTGTGCTACGAGCTTCTCAATATCAATCAATTAGATTTTTCCATCGATTGTAGAGGATTTATCAAAGAGCCATATGTGTATTCGATTATGAGTGTGCAATTTTATGTGTCCAATTTCGGATCTTGGTACAAACTTTTTCCCCTTGAACATGTCATTTAAGTTTATTCGTGAAACCAATTGTTTATTGGGGTTGTATTTTTCTTGTAGTATGCGGTCATGGTGTTTGTGTTCTTCTTACATGGAATATAACATCCCTTAAAAAAAGAGACTTTTTCTGGTGTTTCCTTCTTTGAACACCGGTGTTCTCTGCTTTTTAATATGTATTAGAATATGTTTGTTCTACATATTTTTTCAATTTGATGTGATTTTGACCAGATCTAATAGTTGAAAAGCAGGGAACACTGATGTTCTTAAAAATGAGAGAACACTAGATAAACTCCCTAAAAAAAAATTACAATAACAAAAAGTCTATCAAAGATGTGAAAATGGAAAAATTCAACAATCAAACAACTCAAAAATTAGCAATATGTGAAGTAAGACTATCTTTATGTAGGGACCCTACAAACTAGGCCTCATTAAAACCTTTCAAGTAAAACTTGTAGGACAAACTAAATAATAGAAAAGCACTAAGGGCTTGTTACTTTCATATATTTAAACTCAAATTATTCATTCTGCTACAATATTTTCTCTCATAAAAAATTTAAATTTTAAACGTTAGAATCAAGAATTATAATTTGAATATATCTTCTAATCGGACCCTAAATCCCGTTTCAAGAAAATCTATAACAAGGGAGCCTTGTCATACCTTTGTTCACCAAAGGATGGCAGCAATATTCCGGAGTCGACCACCACCATTCTTCAACTTGATTAACTTCCTTGTAGATGTGCAGGAGATGAACTTCATGTTGCTCAAAAAATGTAATGCCCAAATCCATCTAGCTCTAAAACGCCATGGAATTCCTCCAAACTCCGCGAAGAAAAAATATGAACCGCGTGCATAAGTTGAATCACATTGAAAGAATGATCGATTCCACCCATAGAAATAGGCATGTTCGACAGCAAGGATGGGTCTAATCCTCAAAAGCATTCCCGATCGGAACCAAAGGCTCCAAAGTGTATAAATAATCGCAGCAATCCACATAGCCTTCAAATGAGAACTCAACTTACTAGCTATTGTTTTTCAAACCATATCGATAATAGCATGCGAGAAGTCAAAGTTAACCCGAATTGCACAACCCACTTGGTTCAAAAACAAATGAATCCAAAGAGCACACCTAGACGGCAAAATGGTGCAGTTAAGCAAGATCTTATAATATTATCATCAGAAGAAACTTGACACTGCAACGTATGTCTGCTAGATAAGATCACTCAAAGTAATCGGATTATGCCGTAGCCGAAAAGACTCATAGGCGTTAAGGATAGACCTTGCCCGAAAAAAGTCGCCTGGGCCTTGGCCCAATTACAAATTCATATGGGCTTAGTTATAACCTAACCCAACGGGATTAGTTTTTGGCGCCTGCACACGTCTAGGTTTTTGATGCATGTGTGAGACTTTGGTTTCCTTGTCACTACACCTTCTGGGGTACTTATTTTTTTATGTTTACCATAATTATGTTTTAACAAAATTTGAGTGACGTGTTAGATAGTAGATACACAAGGGAGGATCTAGAATGTCAATCTAATTGGGACGTCCTAATTCTCTTTTCAATGCTAGTTGTCCATTCTCGTCTTATTTTATTTTATTTTTTGAAAAAACGGGGGGTAACATTTTGCTAAAAATTTAGAGATAAAGCGTCAATCGCCCCTTAGATTAAAGGAAAATGTTGGCTAGTTTTCAACCGGAGATCCCCCTTCCAAGTAAAGGCTCTTGCTCTGAAGAGTTTGGCCTTAAATTGTTCCTTCCAAAGTTCAAACTAAATGCTTTAGCACCCAAAAAAAAAAATAATAATAATAAAATTAAAAATAAAAAATAAAAAATAAAAAAAGTTTCATAGATGTTTGGTAAAGGAATTCGTTTTCTGATTCGAATCATGATTCGTGGTTCCCTATAGTATTTTCTCTAAAAAAGATACAAGTAAATCAAAAATAATTCAAATCACATGATTTAAATCATCCAACCAAACATACATGCACAATGCTGCTTTAGTATGAAGGCTAAAAAACCTTATTGATGGAACTACAAACTTAAGATAATTTATTTTGGCTAGGAGCTACACGAAATTCCATGTATATATGTAATTATACTATTTCTTTAAAAAAAAAAATGTACTATTTCCATTACAATATGAGAAAACACGAAACCTGTTGTAATTATCTTAGCCCTTGTTTAGTTCGTTAGTTTGAATTTTGTTGATTTAAACTTTTTAATTTGAATAGAAAAACTCAAACTGTGTGGATTAAATTGTAGTTTGAATTAATGTTTAGATGTGTAGCTAAAGTTTTAATTTGAACAGAGAATAAAATTTGAATTTGTGTTTGGTAAGTGTGAAAAATAGAGAGAATGAACACCTTTTTACTATTCAAAAATGGTTTGAACGGTTAAACTTGAGGGGGGAGATAAACTTTAAATTGGACTGTTCAACTCAGTTCAAACGAGAAATATAATTCAAATTATATACTTATAAAATACCAATTCAAACTGTGCACACCGTTTAAACTGAATTAAACTGAACTAAATCAACAAAATAAACGGGACTTAGCAATTATTATTTATTGTGCGTCCAACCCACGTTCTTTTTGGTCTGCTCCGCTATAGTAGTTTTTTTTTTTAAAAAAAAAATTATTTAAAAAAAGAGTCGTCTCTGGAATTTTTGTGCCCTTTATTATGGTCGATGATTAGGTGACCAGCTCATATTAAGGTATATATATTAATTTCTTTGGACCAAATTTTCAACTCATGGAAAGCATTGATCTTTGTCGAACAGCCCAAAAGCAGTGTATGTATATAACCCACAATTTCAAACAACTTGTTCCAGAATCCAGCATTAAAGAAAAAAAAATAAATAAAAAAAGATCAAATCAAAGCAAAACAATCTGATCAATAGAATTATTAACGGTTAAAATATATACATATAATATGACCCTTCGGCCAGTACATAACATAACTTTTTTATTTTATTTTATTCCAAACATTATAAGAGGAGTATTTACATTTTTGGACAATTGTAGTTCCCAATATTATTAAGCACCTTAATTCACAAATTCACACTAGCCATTCCATACACAGCAAAGCCTGTGTCCCCCTTTGGGGTTTTCCACAAGCTTTATTCCTCCAAACTAAAAACTCCATATTATAATAAGAGAAAAAAGAGATCTAATTATATTATATATATATATTATATATATATATATATATATAGAGTAAGAAAACACATAACCAAATTCTTCAAAACACAAATTGTCACAACCCACCTCCACTATATACTTTTAACAAGTACGTGCTACTATTTAAGCACCCTCAGTTCTTTCTTCAGGCTCTTAAATCTTTGACTTTTCTGATTTACCATTCAATAGAACCATGATGATCTTCATCAACCATGATCATCATGTATAATTGCGTGATCATCATATTCATGCGGCGACCCTACGACGTACCGGAGAATGAACTCCGGACGACACCATAATTTGAGAAGCGGAGGAAGGATTGTTATTCGCCGAGGAATTAGGCGGCAGCGAAGACGGAGATGAGCATCCGAAATCCTGTCTGAAGACCGAAAAATCGGAGGCTTGGCCGAAGCGGCCGGAGTCGCCCGTGGGAAGGCGGATGTAAGGTGACTCGTTGAGCCATGAGCCTAAAAGGTCGTTTTGTTGCCTATTATTCGCGTTCTTGTACTCAACTATGACTCTATACACAAAGGGAATGAGACCTTCCATTTTTCTTTGAGAGAAGAAATAGAAGAAATGTTGTTTGTGTTGTGGTTTTGGTTTTGGTTTTGGTTTGGTAAGAAGAGAGGGTTTGGTAAGTTGGCGTTGAATATGTGTTTGGAGGGACAATGGATTGGTTTTTGAGGGGGTTTAAAAGGAAGACAAATTTAGGAGGGATACTTAAAAAAAAAAATTTTAAAATTAAAAAAAATAAAAAATAAAAAATAAAAAAGGGTGGGATGTGGTGATGACGTGGCGTGATGGGTTGGTGTCCAGCTCTTCACGCTAAGCCTTCACGCAGAATTGGTGCAGTATTTAAACTCCGCACGAAGACATTGAAAGCTCTATCCAAACAGAAGACAACCCTTTTCCGTGTAATTACATCTCACCAAATCTCACTATTATCCTATTAATATTATTATTATTTTTTTTCTTTCTTCATAAATAGTAATGCTATAGAGTTCCTAAAAAAAAAAAGAAAGTGATTAGTACTTGGATCATTCATGTGATTTACCAAATTTTGGTACAAATAGTATCAAGTTAGTTAGGCAATATATATTTTATCTTGCATTATGTGATGGATAAAATTTAAGGAACAAGGCAATATTAATTAATGAATAAATTAACTTTGGTGTATAAGTTAAGAGACGTTTGGTTCATAAATTCAGAATTATTCTCGTTATACGTGTATTTTTTATGAGAGAAAATATTATAAAAAATTACGAACTATGATTCGAATTATGACACGAATCTCCATTCTACATGTCCTCTTATAGTGTCTCAAATAACACTTTTTTACTAAAGTGTTCTTTATTATAATACTTTATTTGCGAGGTTTAGTTTGGTGTCCTTAAAGCTTTTTTAACAAGCTTGGTCGGTTTATAATCTTCTGTTAATTATTTTTCCGATCTTAAAGTATAATATATAATTAACCAATTCATTTCTCCCCATACGCCAGACTCATCATTAATTATTATTTTTTAATTTAAACTGTTGTTCAATCAGATCATGCCATTCAACTTGAGGTACTTAATTATATGATCGACAATGTTCTTTATTAGACACAGCAGGATGGCGCCACGTGTATGGTACAAAATCTAAAATTGACTTGTTTATGCCAACAACAATAGCCAAAACAAAAAACAAAAAACAAAACAAATAAAACAACAACAAAAAAAAACAAAAAACAAAAAACAAAAACAAAGACAAAAACCGACTATTAAATTTGTTACTATATAATTGAAGAAGTTGATTGGTCCAAGATATGACCAGCCTGGAATAAATATTATGGAACTTAGCAGATTTTTTTTTTTTTTTTTTGGCTGATCGGAATTTAGTGGAATATTTTTTAAGAAAATCAGAGATATATATTGGTCGGAGTGTTACAACATGGGCGTGATTTGTTAAAATTATAAGCGATTGATGAACCCTACCATAAAATTCTTCATTTAGGATTCGAATTTCTTGTTATAAAAAACGAAATTTAATCCTAAAATAGTGGGAGAGAAGTGATAGAAAGAGAAAAATGTTTGAGGGGATTTTTTTTTTTTTTTATATATATATATATATATGTTCCGACTTTATTAACAAGTTATGAAGTTTTCAAATAAAATTTATCGTTTATTTCACCGATTTGAGTTTTGATACAATAAAAAATTCTTAGAAACAGTCATATTTAACTTTTTTGCTACAGTAAAAAATTCTCGCATAAAGTCACATCTCAATTCGAATAAAAAACTCGAATCAACGAACTAAACAGACCCTTTAAATTCTGATGGAGCCAACTCATTCGCCCAACCATATGAGCTAACATTAAACGGAAAAATGATTGAGCCCTACTTCTTTTATTGGTGTCTAGTTAATTGAAATGTTTTAGTTTGCTCAAATGTCATTTATCGGCTCTATTGAAAAAAAAAAGGGCGTTAAGCGAATTACCACGCAGGCAAAATCCAATATACGAAACCAGATTTGATTCTAAGAAAGCTCTGATTTAATTTGTTATAAACTTTATTATAAGATACACAGATATTATATATATATATTATATATTATATATATATATATACACACACGCTCATGTACTGGCACAAATTCTTGCATTTTTATTCACAATGTTTAATTAATATGAGGTACCTCCCTCATGAAACAAATGGCAAAGATCATAATATTCACGGTTTCTCTTTTGTTTGTTGGGCTTGTAGTAATTACAAGCATTCACAATACATACATATACATACATACATACATACATACATATATATATATATATATATATATATAGGGATTTTAAATTAATCACAGCTGATTGAGCACTGCTACTAAAGAAAACCTGAATCAGCAGTAGACTTTCATTAATAACAATAATTAGTCAATTTTTAGGAATTATCCCAAAGAAACGACTAATAGTGGATCAACAAATTTAATCCTTATCCGCACTTCGATTTGGACATGAATTGGGTCAATTTATTTGAAAGTACTGATCAGAATATTTCTTAATCATAAGCCAATAAAATCAAAAGAAACATAGCAGCCAAATATAGTAGTAGTTTACGAAATGCATGCTTAATTAATCCTGGTAAATATGATTCCTTACTCCAAAAGCAATATCATTGAAAAAAAAAACTTCAAGGCAAATATCCAAAGACAAAAAAAAAAAGAAAACAAGTAATGTGTCACAAAGCTTCCACGTTATTCATATTTCTTTGAGTCAAATATACATTTCTGTGAGTTGAACTCAACGCTTAATTATGATAAGTTTACCCAATTTTTCACATAGCTAGTCCCAGAAAGATATTGACCTCTTCATAGAAGTATAATAGTACTTTCTAGAAACGAAGAAAAATATATACATACACACTCTCAGCAATATATATATATATATATATATATATATATACACACACACGCACACACACACACACACACACACACACACACATGTACACATGCAAACAAACATACATACATACAATGTGTTACATACATACAAACAAACATACATACATACATATCATAAATACATAAATCATAAAAAAAAAAAAAAAAAAGAGCCGTTGACAAACAAGTAAATAAATATTGTTACGCTAATGTTTCATTAATTTCATTATTAATGATCAAACAATAACAACTCCACTGTCTTTGTCGTAGATGAAGTCACTACCCCCATCATCGCCCAATCCAACGGTCAAGATTCAATATTCCCATCCTTTTCTTTCTCCAATATAGAAACTTTATCTTCAAAGAAGTGGTCAATTTTATATCAAATACATTATATGTCCTAAGTAAAAGCAAAAACTGCGTGCGTCAAGTCGTTAGGTAAAGACCAAAGAACAAGCAGCTATCATCTACTGTGTCACAGTTCAACAAATGGTATTATTTTCCCTTTTGAACTTGGAAATCATAACACAACAAAACAAAAACAGAAAGACATTAAAGCCATGGAACGTGGTTTGCTGGATAATCTAGAACCATCAAATTAGACTTAAACTAGCTATAATATATATATATATATATATATTCTTTTTTCACACACATATATGCACATTACACACACATATATGCGCATGCCACATTAAACCTAACATTTTCCATTCAATTTCACAATCTTGGTGGTGGGATTACCTACTACTACATGTTAGTCTTTGGGCGCATCATGATCGTTTTAACGATAATGGTAACATATTATATTGTATTATATATACACATATTGCAAATTCTTTAGTTGCTATCTCAAATTTTTAAAAAATTATGAGCTAGCCTGTCTGAGTGTGTGTGTGTGTGTGTGTGTGTGTGTGTGTGTGTGTGTGTGTATGCACACTTTGGAAGATCGTGATATTTATGGCGCTTGTGCAATCTCTTGCAAAGATTTATTTAGAGATCCACCATATTCTTTGGAGGTTGAGATTTCGTTTTAACATTGTATTGTATTATATATGCGGTATGGCAGACGGCAGATATATATATATATATAATATATATAATATATATATATATGTTAGATGTTAACTCACATAAATTGCTGCTACTGAGATATGAAACATTTTGGATGTAATACAACTGTCCCCAGCTATAACTGGTAGACATTGATCAAAGGAATATTGATGATAGTAGGCATAATTTATAAAGCGATTCTTCTACAACTATAGGGATTAATAAAAAAAATTTCCAAGTATATAATATTCATCATCAACATTCAACAGGATGAAAAAGTAAAAACTCAAAAGATATCTTTAAGCAATAATAACACGTAAGTATGCACCACATGCTTCTACAACTTTGGTGAAGTACTATTAATTAATCGCATCCTACATAATTAGCTTCTCATGACACAGAATCTGTGTATAGCTTGCAAACATATATTTAATTGTTTTTGTTTTTTAAATCTTGGAGGAAAAGCTCATTTAGTGGACGTTTGATTCATGGATTTAGAACCATAATGCAGAACCATTTTTTATTTACGTGTGTTTTTTGTGAGAGAAAATACTGTAGTTAGTCACGAACTATGATTCGAACCATGGCATGAATTCTCCTACCAAAAACTTAAAAAAAAAAAATGAAAGAAATAAGAACTAATATCAAATCACTTTAACTCATCAAATTGTAGTTAATATGTTTTCTTCGTTGGGGGAATTTTCCTCGTGAAACTTGCATTTTAAGATTTGTCTGCGACCATATTCTAGTTGAGGTTTCTTTGTAATTGCCACCTCAAATGCCACCACGCATTAATTCACTAGACCTATTGACAAATGACAACTACTAATTGTTAATTGAGTTTAGGTTTAGGACGTCCTCTAGGATGAATATTTTACTTGTATCTTATATATATACATATTTCTATTAGGTGGTTAAATTTAATAGTATGGAGTATGGAGTATGGTATTATTTTCTTTTTAATTCAAAGTGAACACCTTGGTGACGAAGTTTCAAGAACAATGCTAAAAAAATAAACATTGATGTTCATACGATACATTGATGGAGAGTATACGTGAGACTCGTAAGTAGGGTCCACCCTCTTAATATTCTGTAGTCCCTCTATTATTTTTCCAAGTTCAAACCACAATATCTAGCTATACATTAAGTAAGTTATTGTTTGGAGCAAGTTTATGGTTAGATCTAGTCGGGCTTCGATCCCTCTTTACTTTCGATGAGTCATTAATTTTCTGGATTAGAAGAAATAAATATAATAATTGAATATGCGTTTGGTTGGTGGATTTGTGACATGATTCGTAGCTCGCTCTAGTATTTTCTCTAAAAAAAAATACACGTAAATCAAGAATGGTTCTGAATCATGATTTTAAATCTATGAACTAAACGTCCACAAGTATTGACAATTAATTGGTTTTCGTCATTATTTAAATGCGATTGTGTCTGGACGTTTCTTCTCCTAAATGTTTAGATTGGATGAGAGTGAGACATGCCTTTGGTGTATATAGAACATGTATTTTTTTTCTCATTATTTTATGTAATAATTTATTAATGATTGTATGTGTTTCCGTTCATCTCTTTGCTTGTGTGATATTTTTGTTTATTGTTTTAATTCTCACAATATTTGCAGTATGCTTCATATTTGTTGGCTTAACGTTTTGTTGCCTTGGGTGTTCTAGCTTTAGGTATGTCAACAATAATATATTCTTCTGTTATGCTATCGATGAGGATCTTGAGCAGCTAAGCAAGCATTGTGTGTTAGAGAAGATCTCCAAAAGTGGAATTTCCAGTGAGATAAACTAAAAGTTGGCATTCTACTATTTATCATGTAGTAACAGTCTTAATCAATCTTTATAGTTGTGTTGTTAATATTATTACGATGATTTTTTTTTTTTGAAAAAAAAAAAATTTATTACGATGATTTAATTGAGTAATTTTTTTTTTCTTTTTTTTTTTTTTGTGTGTGTGTGTGTTTTTCTGTTGATTCCGAGAATAAATTAGTGCAATAAATGTAGTAATCAGCTAGAATACTTCGGTAACCAACTTGAAGATGATTAGTGATATGTGTCAATTCCAGTAACTAATCTGGCAGGTGATCTGCCAGATTACTCCGGCAACCACAGCCATGGCAATATACCAAGTACTCCACCGACCAGCATTGGCGACGGGTGATCTATGGTGGAAAGGGGCAATATAAATGGGTAGATTACTGATGGTAATTTAGTAGATTACTCTAATGACCGGAAGCAGCAACAATTGGTCCATGTTGTTTTTAAGGACATAATCTGATAGATTATTGGTGATAATAGTGTATGACGCCAAAAATCGACGATGTCAATTTAGAAAAAAACATATTTTGGTAGCCTTTGACCGGTCCTCTAGAATGGCAAAATTCTAACGCTTCCTATTGTAATCGTATAAATCATATCATGCCTCGTTGATGTAGATTCGAGAAAATTTTTCAACTATATATATTTAAGTCTCGTTCATTTTATCGATTTGAGTTTTTAATTTTAAGTTTTTATAATAAAAAGCTCTCAGAAAATGTCACATCTAATTTTTTTTTACTATAGTAAAAAACTCTAAAAAAATATCACATCTCAACTTAAATTAAAAACATGAATTTGCGAAGTGAACGCGACATTATGGTACATGTTTATATAAGGGAAAGAAAAGGTAAAGAGTGATTCTTTTTATGAGTTAATTTATATGATAACTGATATCAGAATCAATAATTAGATTATAAAAAACTTCACTCTAATTTATTAAACAATAAAAAATAAAAACAACTAAATGAAATTAAAGTTCGCCCAAAGACCCAAAAAAAAAAAAAAGGTGCTACACAGCAGAAACAACTGGAAGGAGAAGTACAACAATCTGTAGTTAAAAACGTGCTTGTTTAGAAGCAATCAAGCTTAACTTATGAGTAACTCGATTACCTTCTGATAAACATGAAAAAACTCTGAAATTCATAGTACCCAACCGCAAAAATTATTAATTAACGTGTAAAATTGTAAATTAACTTTCTTGTCGACCTTATCCAATGAAATATCGTCTTTTACAATCCCTATCTCAAAAAAAAAAAAAAAAAAAGTTTGAATTTTCAATTTTTCAAATTCCAATTTTTTTTTTATTTTTATATCTTATTTTTAAATTTTTAAACGAGATAATAAATATAAGAGTTTGAATAGTCAATAGAAATATGAAAATAAATATTTTATTTACGATTACTTTATTAAATAAAAATATTTTTAAGAAAAATCCAGTGGGACAACCTTGATAAGAAAAAAATAGTACAACCATAATAATTATACATAAGATTTTTACAAAATTACTAAAAAAAAGAAAAAAAACATAAAGATATTATGGGTCTAGATTAGCCGGGCTAGGCCGGCTCATCATGGGCTTAGATGGGCCGGCTCAGCCCGGCCCAAACCCGGCCTAGCTCACAATTTTTCATGATTCGTGTTGAGCAGACCCATGAACAAATATATGTTAGTTCAGTCCAACCTACTAATATTTATGAGCTTGGTTGTATCTTAAATAATGACGGGTCATACCGACCCAACCTATCACTGTGTCTATATGGGCTTGGACCGGCCCAATATTGCATCTCTAGTTTATGTACGTACTTACAGTTCTCCAAAATTTTTGGCTAATTAGTTTTCTTTTATTTTTGTCGTAAAACTATTACATAATAATTACAAAAATAAATTGAATTGGGGGCCCTAAGGCAATAGTTGTCTGCCTTTTTGGGCTTTGCCAGTTTTGTTGATCCTCCTCTTTATCAGTGTTCCTTTCAATCAAACAAGTAGTTGGCATTAATAGAACAAAATCTTTATATCTAATTCCTGAGCTGATCACGAGCTTTGTTATAATGTGATCACTTTTCCGTTTCGAAGCACGCGTGCTCATGTTTTTGCCTGTTGGGAAGGATCGAAAGTAACTCTCCCAAAGTTCCATAGTAACCAAAAAACAAGGCGCCAAATGCAAAGTATCACACACGTGGAGACTGTTTCGTTCATTTCACTGATTCGAGTTTAGAATTTAAGTTTTGTTATAGTAAAAAGTTTTCATAAATAGTCACATTTAACTTTTTTACTACAGTAAAAATCTCTCACATAAAGTCACATCTTAACTCGAATTAAAAACACATCTTAACTCAAATTAAAAACTCGAATCAGCGAACTAAATGGATTCTTGCATTGTTCCTTTTTCATGACACTTTGGCCGTGGCGGAGTAAGAAAATATTTTTTTTGTTTTTTTTGTCATGAATTTCATGACACTTTGACCGTGGCGGAGTAAGAAATCTTTTTTTTTTTTTTTTGTCATGAATTTAATGATAGATTTGGCCGTCGCGGAGTACGAAATTGTATTTTAAGAAGGAGTGAATCAAACTAAAATTTTAAACTTAAACTGCAATACATTTACCTATGTATTTAAGTATCTATTGTATTTTTCTTTTGTTGTTCTACATGAACTAAGCTTTTAACAGCGACACAGTTCACTTTTCAAAGTTAAATTGTACTCTCCAAAGAAATATGAATTCATAAAGTAGTGTAGTGGATTGTTTGTTTATTTTAGGTTTTAAGTTTAAAATATTAGAATACTTTGGAGTTAAAACTTTGGGTGTAAATATTTGAACATTTATTAAGTAAATTATATATGCGTATATTGTATTTAAAAAAATTTCAGGGAGTAAACTAAAAGAAAATCAAAACGTGAACAATGTTTTTACGGTGGGGAAAAAAGGAAGGCATGTTTCCATCAACATGTTTCCTTTGTTCTGGTTTTGTGAAGCTTGGAAATTAATTAGTTGGGACGGTTTGATACTTAAAAAAAAAAAATAATAAAAAAAAAGCTTCTTTTGCCCTTTAAACAAAGAGATCAGAGTTTGACTACGGCATTAATATGTAAATTCATGTTTAATTCCATCTTTTCATGCAGTTTAGATAACAATCGATATCTACAAAAGCAATATGATAATTAATAGGGGAAGGATATGAAGCCACAATTTCGCGGAAGAACAACAAAAGAAAACGCTAATAGAATTAGGAGAACTATTTCTATTTATGTAGCCAATTATATATATATATATATATATACGTGTGTGTGTGTGTGTGTGTGTTCTCTTGGTTAATGATAACTGTAGCATGATTTTTTTCAAAATGCCCTTCTTGCTGACCATACTGCTAAAATAGCAGCATCCCGTCAGGAACACTTTGGAAGGAATCAAACACTAATCTTTGTACCATTTGCGAAAATAACTAGCTAGCTAGTTCCCCATAAACATTTTCTTTCTGTTAGTAGAAACTCCTATTTAGTATTCTACCGTAGGAGCTGCTATTTTAGCCATTTTGAATGGTCGTTTTATAATTTTTAATAACGTGGACACTCACAGATCAAACCGTTGAGAAACTAATCTAATGTTAAAACAACAGTTTCTACCGTAAGAGTTTCTTAAATTTAAAGGCAACATAGTCAATTTAGGTACACTGATTTCCGCGTTAGTTCTCAATAAACTTTAATGAAAATCTCATGTCAATAACTATTCATTGACATTCAATCAAATGAAGAGAATCTTAAAAAGGACTAAGGAGGACATTTTAGGGTAAATGCACCTTGAACTTTAGTCATTTGAGAATTCAATACTAAACTTTTAATTTAAGCATTTAAAATTCTAAATTTGGCAATCTTTAGCAACGCAGTTCAATCGATAACGAACACTTATTAATGTAAATAAGGGTTCAAAATATCAAAACTTAGAAAGTAGTTAAGGATTCCACTCGCAAACTAACAAAAAGCTCGGAGTGCAGTTGTGTAAAAATCTTAGGCCTCGTTCACTTCGTTTATTCGAGTTTAGAATTCGAGTTTTATTACAGTAAAAAGCTCTCACAAACAATCACATCTAACTTTTTTGCTACAGTAAAAAGCTCTCACATAAAATCAAATCTCAACTCAAATTAAAAACTCAAATCAGCAAAGTGAACGGGCCCTTAAGCAATTCCACTCATTAATTGATGATTCACCGGAACCTCAGGCCACATATATATCTCTTGTTCTCATTCTGCAGGAACCTTGATATTACACTGTTGATGACGTCTAAAGCAAAAGTGAAAACAGTACAAGAAAATCATATATATATATATATATATAGATAGAGAACAGTGATGAAAGATACCGATGTCACGATTCAATTTTAAAATTTGAATTTTATTACAGTAAAAAGTTTTTAAAAATATTCACATTTAATTTTTTTATTATAATAAAAAAATTTCATATAAAGTCACATCTCAACTCGAATCAATGAACTAAATGGGTTGAAAATTGCCTTTCTCTAGTGGATGCAGATCTTTTGGTCTGTGCCTTAAGCTGCACTCGATGTCTGTCTGTGCAAGTGCAACACACACACTTTCTCTAACCTTCTCAAAGCACTTATAATAACCTCTACACAATATTATCCCATCCAAACCCTACACAAATCATGGCTCCATTTTCCTTTTATGGCGTTACAAATGGAAATGAACCTTCAACAGTTAGTACAAAAACATTTGCCTTTTTTGTTACGTGCCTCATGCCATGAGAGATTGGACGTCCCACAATACTAAAAAGTAGTGTGACTACATACACGAACCAATAAAGTTACACGAGAATATAGAAAAAATTACATTTGTCGGACTGATTCGAATTTTAAACTTAAGACATTTTCTAAACTCGTATTCTTGTCTAATAATTTTGTTTTTATTGTTCAACGCTTCGCAAACGAATGGATTCAAAGGGAGGGAAAAAAAACATTTTTTGTTGTTTAGTTTGGGTTATGATCAGCACGGATAGTTTTTGAACTATTAGCATTACACTAGAAGCATTATTATGTCCCTTTAAATTTCACATTGTTTGTTAATTAATTCATCGATGAGATATTAAAAATAATACAAAAATTTGGTCACTTAGATCTTGAGTTAGACGATTCTAGAATTCTAGTATCAACAAATTCCATTGAGGGTTAATCTTTTTCTAGTCCCCGACCTATAGATGGAATTTTTTTAACTTTTAAAATGTTTTAAAATGAGTTCACGATCAAATAAATTATCCCCAATAGTCCTTCCGCCAATAAAAATATTAAAATCTCAACTAAAAAGAGTATTACTTTTTCTTTAACGGGTATGCCCTAAAAGTATGCTAAGTTATAAAAACCAACTTACTGACATGGTCTTATGTGCCCCCTTCTTCCTCGAGATTTTAACAATATGATGAAGAAAATAGACTAATTGAGAACCACTTGATAGATTAAAAGACTTGTTCTGAGACAGTCAGAGAATAAAACGATATTTGGCCGATAATTTAAAATAAGGTTAACTCTTTCGTTTATTCAAAGTATCTTCTAGGTCAATGACGGAAGGAGGGGTGGGGGCCGCGGAGGGGGGCCATTGGCCCCCTAGCTTTTTTTTTGTTTTTTTTTTTTTTAATATAGTAGTTTTAATTTTAATATAGTATGTATGTATATAAATTAGACTTGACCCCTTTTAAATTAATAGTTATTTACATTTTATTGGTCAATGAATTAATTTAATAAACAAAAATTATTACATATATATACATGTTAGTATAATCGTAATTAAAAAAAAAAAAAATTAGCCTCTACTAATAAATCCTGGCTCCGTCACTGTCTGGTGTCCTAATTATTGGCATTTATAATGTAGATACGAGTAGTCCTTCAAGCATTTCAAAATGAAGAACTAGTGAAGTAACAATATTTAAATAGGTGTATAATAACTTGCAAACAACTAATTGACATGATAAAAATATTTTGCGAAAGTCCAGTGCCTCACTCTCCAGCTAACCTGCGTATTTATGTTTATGTGCATATAAATAATCAAAAATATAAAACGAAACTAGAAACAGAGACGTTTGTACAAAAGAAGCAAAGAAGAGAGAAAATGTGAAATTAACTATAACTATATACAATTACAGAACTGTTTCTATACGTGAGAGGTATATTTCATGCAGTGACAAAGTCAGAAAAAAATTTCAGGGGCTTGAATTAAACCAAAATTTTAAATCAAAATTAATTGCGTAATATAGAGCATTTTTAGAAATAAGAATTGATAGTGTAAATGCAAATATAGTATTTTACATAAAATATAGAATTAGAAAAATTTTAGAGGGAAAAATAATATAAATTTTGTATCAAAATTAAGGATATAAATAAAAACTTTTAAAAGAATACAACATAAAACTTAGAATGGAAAATTTTAAAGAGGGTAGTGCAAAATAACAAATTTTAAAAGAATACTAACCAGTTAGCTGGGCCTAAGACGGCTACAGCCCTCTCTGGGACTTAACTATAGCTTCGTCACCGCATACATATACTTACATAGTAGGCTAAGAACAAACTATAGTAAAGTGAATTATTATGATTATGAATTAATATTTGACTTTAGATTAATACAGTTATATATAAGATGCTTTAAGTAATAATAAAGTGAATTATTATGATTATGAAAGTCCACATAAAAATATTTCAGCAAGCTCTTGTCTTTGCATCTACAGTTGATTCTTGAAGGGAATAAAGTTAACCCAAATATTGTGTGTTGTTTGGTTAGAGGGTAAAACCAATTTAATTTTGATTCAAATAGTATTTTCTCACAAAAAAAATATAAATTTAAAAAATTAAATTTACTACAGTATTTTTTTTATTTTAAAAAATTTAAATTCTGATTCAAATCTTTGAACCCACGTTCCAAATAACCCTTCATGACACGAAGGGATAGTCAATCTCTACATATTTAGTTCCGGCATGCATATAGTATGACGGGCTCTTCTAATGAGCAAAAGGCTAGCTTAGTAAGATTTTTAAGATAACACGACAAGTACTTAAACGGTTCTAAAATCTGAATCAGTCATAAAACTCTTTGTAGGATATGTTATAATAAGTAACTTGCAGTTTTAATCCTATGTTCCAGTTGTGTTCTGGGATCTTTCTCCGTAAAATATTTTAATGAGAAATATTTAGACATATCAGATTATTTATTTATTTTTATTTATTTATTTATTTTTTAAAAGAAGCAAGCTAGACGTTGAAGTGACAAAATTCAAACATTAAAGGGGCTGTTCTTTTGCTATTTTTGAGTTAGGTGACTTGAATGTAGATTTTGAGTTGAGTTTGAGTTATAACTTGAGTTGAAGTTGTAACTTGAGTTTGTGTTTGGTTGTGTACATTTGAGTTATGGTTTGAGATAAGAATCTTTTTGAGTTTGTGTTTGAGTAAGTCAAAACTTGAATTTATATTTATATAGTATTTTAATAAAAACTCAATGCCGATGAAAAATTTTAATAGGGTATATGGGTGGGGTTTTATTCTTTTTTTGTTATCAACGCATAGAAAATAAAAAATCATCTCAATCAGAATTAAAACGAAAAAATTCTAACATTTTTAATAATAGAAAAAATACTGTTCATTAATTTGAGTTCGAGTTTCTGAACTCGAGTTGAAGTAGAAACTTGAACTCGAGTTTTAGTCCTAAACTCGAGTTTAAACTTGAGTTTAAACTTAAAAAAATATGAATTTGAATAAAGTTGTAACTCGAATTTTTTTTTTTGAGCTTTTGACTCAAGGGGCTGCTAAACAGCCCCAAAATTTTTTTTTCAAAAATTAATTTAATTGGGTAAATAGTTAAAAAAAAAAAGGTATTGATTAGAATCACTATATCTGAGCAAATTATACAAAAATTATTTTACATGAACAATTGGAAAAAGAAAAAAGTTAATAAGAAAAATTATATACAAGGCTTCTTTTTTTTAAAAAAAAAAATTTAAGTAAAAAAATGATTTTTTTTTTTCAAAAAAGTAGTTTAATAGGGCAAATAATTAAAAAAAAAAAAGTTTGCACAACTCCATCCTCGCTTCTTATATTTCTATAAGATATACGATAATATTTATTGCTCAAATAAATACACGGAAAAGAAATGTCCCAATTTGATTGAATTGGGCGGCTAAAATAGTGCAAAATATTGGCAGCCACTATCATTATTAATTCATCTTTTAAAAGTCTTCATGGACATTTATGTTTCTCTAATCTTTATCAGGATTGAACAGAAGTACTTTCATTTGTTAATAATATAGTCATCCCGAAGCAGTTGAACAAGTTGTCGGCATTATTATATCATATTTTTCTTGAAAGGGATCTTCACCTCCTAATTTATAATTATTTCTATCGCTTTATTATGACCATATGCCTTATAAAACAAGTTAATCACATGCTCGAATTATATCATATAGCTCGACAAAGTATAATATTTTTCAAATTTAAATTAATTAGCTTAAAAAGTAACATTAATTATATATATGTATACATTTCTCTCAAATGTTGAAATTTGACACAGATATATAGGCCGTGTTTGGAATTGTTCTCGTTTTTATTTTTCACATTTTTTGAGAAAAAAAAAACGAAAACATTTTTAAAACGGCGTTTGGAGCAATAAGATAAAAATGAAAATGAAAACGATTTTAGTTAATGTAAAATGAGAGAGAAATAAAAATGATTTTGTCGTTTTTCATTTTTGTTTATTTCTCCTTTCTCGAACAAAGAGAGAGAGAGAGAGAGAGAGACATTAATGGGTTTTTTTATACTGAAAATAATCTCTTTATAAAATTACTAAATGCATTTTTAAAAATAATTTATGTCTGAAATTAAAAACATTTTCATATAAAAAATAAAATTATTTTAAAATAAATTTCAAATGCGCTTATAAATTTGACATTACATTAGAGACGATTTCCTTTTGTATTGCTCAAAAAGAAATTGCTTTTACAAATATGAAACTGTAACCAAAGTCTTGTGGATTTAAGTAAGACTGCAATGTGATTAGCCAAACAACAAAGTCGATCGAAGTGCAATGAATGGAGCAGAAATACAGTCACTGTCGCTTCAATATTATATCGAATGGGGCATACCTAATTCCTAATTGTCTATATATATATTGTCCTGGTTTACAAGCAAACTGATACCAAAACGTGACATCAACAAAATGCTCTTACCATTTATCTTGTCAAAAGAAGTAAAATTAATCAAATGACTTTGGATATCCCACATTGAAGCCTTTTTTTTTTATTTGGTTATATATATATATATATATATATATATATATATATAACCAAGAATCACTTGCTTGAACTTCAGCAATATTCAGCATTATGATGGGGACCTCCTCTTTTTCTATTTTTAATGAAAGGCTCAAGTTTATCTCTTTATAATACGCCTCTGCATGTATTAAAATATTACTTCTTCACATTGAGTTGTACCTTTTTTTATAAAATTATATTCAAAAATAATAGAAAATATATCAATATAAAAAGCTTAAGAGAGTATATAGGTCAATTTTTAATTATAAAAATTGTCATAACTTGTCAAGTTATACAAGTTATGGTTCATAACCAGATAAGTTATGATTTATAGTCAGATAAGTTATAACAAAAACCGTGAATTATGGACAATAATTTATCAAGTTATGGTTCATGACTAGACAACTTATGAACAAAAATAATAATTTAACATATTTATTAAGTTATGTAAACTATTAACCTATTAATTTTAATTCATCTCAAATATTAATCTATTTCTCTCTTTCTCCTAATTATATACAAATACGAATATAAATCAACAAAGGTGTTTTTTATTATTTTTTTATTTTTTTTGGAGGAGTAGAAATAAAAAAGTTGACTTCTATATATTTCCATAAATATAATTTATAAGAAAAAGGTCGGTCCAATAAGGTTAGAAACCCGGCGGAAGCTAACGTGCTAATAAATAGACCTTTGTGAAAGAAAGCGGATCAATTATGACATGGAAGAAGAAAGGTGGCTACGAAAATACTTTTATTATTATTATTATTATTATTATTATTATTATTATTATTATTATTATTATTATTATTTTATTTTCCAATTTTGTTGGTGTATTATTCTTGTAAGGTTTTAGGCAACATGATAAACGTTAACTTTTGTTTAATCGTGAAAGTAAGGTGCAGTGAGACCATCTTCAAACTCAAATATCAATGCTAATCTGGTAGAGAAAATTAGACTGCGTGTAACAAGATTTTATTAATGATATTGAAATATAGTAAAAATTCATTAGTATATTTATAAATAAATAATTAAAATAAATAGTATTAAATGTGAATATCATTGTAATAATTGATTACTATGTATTTAAAAAAGTGCTATAATATATCAACTTATTGTAATTTTTGCTATATAAGTTATACTTAAAGTCCGTTTAGTTCGCTGATTCGAGTTTTTAATTTGAGTTGAGATGTGACTTTATATGAGAACTTTTTACTGTAATAGTAACTGTTTCTAAAAATTTTTATTATAATAAAACTCAAATCGGTGAAATTAACCGGACATTATTTACTTATTGACAACTTATATGTAATGTGTTTTCCGTATCAATTTGCTAACTGGAAATTATAAAGTTTTTTTTTTTTGTTTTTGTTTTTTAACATTGACTACTTTAGGTAGACTTGGTCAATATTTGATTGTTTTGGATTTTATTGTACTTGTACATAAATTAGCCGTAATTGTGATTTTGAAACTTTTTGAGCCATCACTTCTCTATTCATCAAAAAATAAGGGCAGGAATCTTCTGTGTCATTTCAACTGGACAAGAATATTTGATCCGGAAAATAAACTTGAATATTATATATAATCCCATAGATTAGAAACCATCTTACAATGAAAAAACAGGTCAACTGCTTTCTGATTAGGGCAAGTACGTGTGTCGATATTTTCTAATTTTGTACACAAAATAATACAGTAATGAGATTACTTTCGTTTTAAGATGCATTTTTATGCTAAGCATATAAATGGATCACGATTTTTTATTTGCTAAATTTGATTAGTCAACATGTCTCACTAGGCAGAAAATTTCAACCACTTATGATCAGTACTGTTTCTACATTGAAAGTTGAATATCCTTACACTCACTAAAATGTGAAATTAATTTAGCAACCAGGGACGAAGCTACCTTGGGCTTAGCTTTCTTACTATTCTTAAAAAAATCATTGGTCGTGTTTGGAATTAATCATATTTTTATTTTCACATTTTTTGAAAAAAAAATGAAAACGTTTTTAAAACAGCGTTTGGTGCAGTAAAGACAAAAAAAGAAAATGAAAACGATTTTTTGATTTAGTATAAAATGAGAGAGAAATAAAAAATGACTTTTAGTCATTTTTCATTTTTTGTTTTTATTTTCTCCTCTCTCGAGTAGAGAGAGAGAAAGAGAGACATTAATAAGTTTTTTTTTTACACTGAAAAACATTCTCTTGATAAAACTACTAAATACATTTTTAAAAATAATTTATGTCTGAGATTGAAAACGTTTTCATTTTCATTTTCCAAACGCGCCCATTATTTTGCCTATTATTTTCTTGTTTAGCCCCCCACAACCCAAAATCTTCTATTTTTAAATTTTGTGCTAAGTTTTTAGGAATATTTATTTATACCTGAAGTTTGATATAAAACTTATATTATTGCACTCCTTTAAAATGTACTAACTTTATATTTTATGTAGAATATTTGAAAAATTTTCATTTACACTCCTTATTTTTATTTTTAATAATACTCCATTGCACCATTAATTTAGTTTAGAATTTAAGCTTAATTCAAGCCCTCCTGAAAATTTTTTCTGCCTTCGTCACTGTTAGCAAGGTACTAATATTTTCAATGATTAACTGGGGTTATCAAATAAATATACAAACTAGGCTAGAAGAATCTTCTTATATATAGTATTTAAGAAAGATAATAATTCAATTAGTTTATAAATTGCAGTTGCTTTCCGAGTTTTCTTCTCTTCTTTGTCTAGCCATCGACGCAACAATAATATGCATAGCAGGGCAGGGAAGATGATGTTTGATTTTGAATTAATAATTAGACAACTACAACTCACCTCACGAAAACAATGCAGGAAATGTCATTTCAAAATAAAATAACACGTTGTTTTAGTTTTGGATATATTAATTTCTCCATAATATAAATATATATATATTATATAACCAAAAACTTTATAACAATATTCAATGAGTATGGTTAGGTATTTTTATTAGTTGGCAATTTATTGATAGTCGTGTAAAAATTCAAAAATAGGTTTAAGAAGATTACGTATTGCAGAAAAAGATTCAATTAGTTTGGAAAGATAAGGATAAGGCCTTAGTCAAAGAAAGATAATGCCTTAGTTATTTGAATTTAAATGAGATTCTAGAAAGAGATAAAGAGATATAGTTTTGATATATGCAGCTTATCCAACTTTTGGGAATTGATGTTAGCATTAATTCGGATTTGTTGAATTTGATGTACAATCTGAATTTG
This sequence comes from Morus indica, assembly GCA_029231665.1. Taxonomy (NCBI): domain Eukaryota; kingdom Viridiplantae; phylum Streptophyta; class Magnoliopsida; order Rosales; family Moraceae; genus Morus; species Morus indica. The sequence continues at coordinate 16,704,413 of JACAGA010000012.1, read as the reverse complement.
AAATTGAAAAGTGTTATTGGGGATCATATGGAAGATGGAGTCAAGAGAGCTACGTGTCTTGCAAATGAATGTGCAATCCGTTTGATATTTGAAGTTCAAAAGCAAGTGCTATTATATATTATATATATATATATATATTTGTGCGTAGATATTTTTGATGGACATTTACGTGGAGATAATGAAGTTGTTTAAAATTGGAGATTTGAAAGTTTGTTGCATTATTTGAATTGGAGATTGAGAAGATAATGTGAAGATATTTTAGAGCCTATCTAAGAGAAAGAATCATGGAGATAATAAAGATCTTATTGAGAGTGGATTTGAATGAGATTCTCTTGACTTTATTTAAAAGCTTTGTTTCAGAGTATATGGGTATGGACTTAATTGAATATCTCCAGAGGAAAAGTCAGTGAATTTGAGAGCTTATTACTGAGAAAATATTTAGAGAAACATCTATGAGTTTTTGTGAGCCTAGTGCGTTATTGAAATCGTCCTTCGGGAGAGGGATTTGTTGCTTTCGAGAGGAAGCTCTGTCAAACGAAGGGAGTTCGTCGTGCAGTTTAGAAGACGTGTGGTGCACGTTAAACAATCACTGTGAAAATTCGTCACAGCGGCGTCATTGTCTAGGAAGGAGTCCTTGAGTGAATAAGTCCGTCTAGTGTTAGTAATTTCTAGAATATAGTGAAACTGTTTACTGTATGGGCGTGACCCCACAGATGTAGGTGTGCGCACCGAACTGCGATATCATATTACGTGTTCCTTTACTTTCTGCACTTTATTCTACTCGAGCAAATGAAAGTAATTAACCTGCATCTTAATTAATTAAGCCGTGTTCCATACAGTGTCCTAACATCATCTGAAACACCAGACGTAACATCAGATCTAATAAATATAATTATATAAAATGCCATGTCATCAATTATAACTAAGATATGCACTTATTTTCTTAAATTGGTAGGTTACTATAAGATTAATATTGAAGTAACTAGTACTTTATGTATATATGTATCTCTTTAATTTTTAATATTTCAAATAGTGTCTAACTAATCATATCATACTATATCATTTAATAAATAAATATTAAAATTTGAATTAAAAGATATTTCAATTTTTTAAGATGATAATAATCTCACTAATCATAAGACATGTATATACTATATAGCTCATCTCTTCTCAATATATATATGGCTTGTTTTTTTTTTATTATTATATTTTTTCATATACGTAAGGAGAAGAGCATGGATGTTTAAAAGCATGTCATATTTAGGTTGGAGCCTATTCCATTTAAGACCCATACCAAATTTCTCATCACTTAGTTTTATTAAATAAAAAAAAATTACAAAAGAAAATAATTGAATCATCAATCCAACACCCATTGAGAAGATTATTCCTTACAAAAATTAATTTGACGTTTGGTTCATTAATTCAAAATTATTCTCGATTTATGTGTATTTTATAAAAAAAAAAAATACTGTAAAAATTACGATTTATAATTTAAATTAAAGTATGAATTCACCAACTAAACACACTGGAGATTAGAATAAAAGATGACCATCGGGATGAATATCCACTTCCTTACAAAAACAAAGAAAGGAATCATTGGAATCTCTTTTCCGTAAAATACAGAGGAAAAAGCTTGAAAAGAAAGAGAGAGAAAAAAAAAATGCATGATCAAAAGCGGTCGTTAAGCGAATTTCCAAAGCGGCAACGAATTCTTAAACTTAATAAAAAGAGGGGAAAAAGTAGTGCATATTGAATTAATATATATAATTTAGGGATATTTATTGAATTAATAAAAAATAAAATATGTTAATATCTCTTAACAGTTAAAAACTACAAGATTGAACGGTATGATGTAGAAAGAATCAGTAAAGCGAGATTTAGGCATAATTCATTTCACTAATTTAAATTTTTAATTTTAAATTTTTACAGTAAAAAACTTTTAAAAAATGTCACATTTAATTTTTTTTGTTATAATAAAATTTTTTTAAAAAATATCACATCTTAATTTAAATTGAAAACTTAAATCTGTGAAATAAATAAAGTCTTAAATTTGAAAAAAAAAATAGGTTTGATCTCGTATTAAAAAACAATTCTTATCATTTACAAAATTGTCTTTCGGATCCTAAAAAGATTGAAAAGATAAATGTCATGACAAAAAATAAACTGTTAAAAGTTGATTTGGGAAGCTTTCGGGGATAAAAATGTATTTGTTAAGTTAGTTTTCATGATTCGTCTTCTTTCTCATTATTAAATAAAAATAAATAAAAGTCATACCTTATGAAATAAATAATAAATAAAGTGGAAAAAATGACAACGTCTGCCTTATATGGAAGAGAAAAGTCATACATCCTTTTAAAAATTTACAAATTCGCAAATTTGTAGACAGAACTAATAATGAATATTTTGAAAATAATTTTTTTTTTCCTCTATTATGTGCCATCAATGATGTTCCTTCAATTAAAAATCATCGTTGATGGCGGCGTTTCTTGTGGCGCAGCAAGCCACGTCAAACAATAACAACATGTGTTCTACCAATGCTATAGAATACAGGTAATATTAAGCACCGAGAACGTTTAGTTGAAAGATTTAAATCATGTGATTTAAATAATTTTTAATTTATATATATTTTTTATGAGAAAAAATACTGTAACGAATCACGAATTATGATTCGAATCAGGAAACAAATCTCTCTACTAAACATCCTGAATTTCGTTGTAGATTTAAATATGTTGTCTAATTTTTAGTGTCTTAATTAATGTTTAATAAATTAAATCATACTACATCATTTCATAATAAGCATAAAATAGTTAGTTAAAAAGCAATCAAAATTTCTTACATGACGTAATATGATTTGATTAGTTAGACACTAAAAATGACACTGAAATTGGACACCAAATTTGAGTCCTTTTGTTGTGTAAATTTTATATATAAGACTCACTTTTTACTAGTAATGATGCTCTTAAATATTTTTCATGTGTTCATCAACAAAATCTAATTACTGAAATTTGTACAATTTTTATTGTTAATATGAACAACCAATTAAAAATAGTAATAATAATTAAAACAATACTATCAAAAAGAAAAACACTATACACAGAGTATAATATAAATCGTTATAATCTAACTATTAATCTTTGATTTTACATATTTCCTTTTTATTTTGATATGATTGGATAAGTTAATATTATCGTAGTGTTAGCTATATTTTGTTATAGAATACTTTCTTATGTTTACAGTAATAAATTCTTTAGTTGAAAAAACTTGATAAATGATAATTACTTTTTCGTACTCCCTCTTATACGAAAACATCTCAAAAATACACCGTCTAATAATTATTAAAACCATACATTTATAAATAAAAACATTTTTTTAGTATCTTAAAGGTCAACTTTTTAAGACACAAAATGTTTTTTTTTTTTATCTTTTTATTTATTTAATTAGAAACTAAAATATTTTAAAACTTTACATGATTTGCAGATCTTCAAATCCTTGCAAAAGAGAAAAGGCGGATCTTCAATCATTATTAAATGTCTTAAATGTTTTCTTTTCAAATTTGTAGTCTTTAATCAAATAAATAAAAAAATAGAATGAACATTTTATATCTTAAAAATTAATTTAAAAATATTGAAAAACACTTTTTTAAAATGAAATTACTTATTAATAACACAAATTACATATTTAACACTATATAAAAGAGTTAATTTTTTTTAATGGGATATCACGTGACAGTCTCTTTATTTTACTCTTTTTTATTTATTTTTTAATTTTTTATATGTTTTTAAAAATATATTGTTTATCACTTTATTCATATAAAAAGTAATTATTTTTACATGAGTTTTTATTTTATTTTTAGTTGGTTAAAATAATTATTTTCAAATGTATTCCTTATTTAATTTTTTTGATCAATTATTATCTTTACACATATTTCTTTTTAATATAAACTTAAATTTTTTTAAATAATTATATAAATAAATTTTTTATTATTTAATTAATAATAAATTATTCACGTGTCTTCAACACACTAATATATACGGGTCTGTTCACTTTGTTGATTCGACTTTGTAATTCGAGTTGAGAAGTAATTTTATGTGAGAGCTTTTTACTGTAACAAAAAAGTTAGATGTGACTGTTTTTGAGAATTTTTTACTGTAATAAAACTTAAATTCTAAACTTAAATCGGTAAAGTAACCCGTTTAGTTTGCTAATTCGAGTTTTTAATTCGAGTTAAGATGTGATTTTATGTGAGAGCTTTTTACTGTAGTAAAAAAGTTAGATGTGATTGTTTGTGAGAGCTTTTTATTGTAGCAAAACTCAAATTCTAAACTCAAATTAGCGAAGGAAACGGGGCCTCAGATTATAAAGTACGTTATACAACTAGTTATACAAAAAGGCTTTATCTCAAAATTAAAAATAAAAAATTTTGTGGGTGGAGAATGGAATTTGGACACGTGCGGCGCGTATTATAGAGTTGAGAGAGAGTAGAAAAGGACGTATATGTTTTTGTGTAGTATAAAAAGTGCTCAGGTAAGAAAAGCCGTTTTGTGCGCGTAGTTTCGGTCTCTGTCTTTAGGACTCCGAAAAGGCCACTTCTTCTCTTATATTTTTCTTCTCCCTCCCTCCGATCTTGCAGTTTCTTTTCACTCACAAAAGTTCACTCCTCAAGATTCAGTTGGAGATGGAGGCCAACGAATTCGATCATCGCCAACAGAATTTCTGATCAGAATCTGTTTCTACACTGCAGGTATGGAAAGTTCAAAGCATTGCATGTACTTAGTTTTTCTGTTTGGTTGCCGAGAAAACAAAATCAGTCTGGTTTTCTTGAAGCTTTCCTCTAAGCTCATCTTAAATTAGTTTGTTTCCGTGGTTTCTTGAGCAGCGAAGTGAGTGTGCGATTTGCCGATCCGGTACGCGCTTAATTTGGAGTCATCATTTTCCCTGGAAGAGGGAAAAGCGGGAAAATTTTTCCGAGTAGTGAGAATTTGTATAATACACTTTGATTTCATGGAAAGCTTAATTGCGTTCACCGTTTTTTGCGCTTTTTGAACTTCTGTTTTAGAACAAACGTAGATTCTTATTTAGCTTGGTACTGATTTAGAGAGAGAGAGAGGTTTTAGCGATGGAGTCTTTGTTGCTTGTTTCGAAGCGGCCACCGATTAAGCGGAGAGCGGGTTTACGGATTAAACAGGCGGGGAGAGGATCGTATCGCGGTAGTTAGGGAAGGGTTTTTCTGCAATAATTTGGGTTTATATTTTTTTCTGTTTTTGTCCTACAAAAATTTGGTAGTTTGTGATCTCGAAAGCTTAGCATATGGAGAGTAGTCCTTTGAGGCGGTTTTTGATAAGCCTTTGCAACAACACTCACTGGAAGTATGCTGTGTTCTGGAAGCTCCAGCACCAGACTCCTCCGTAAGTATTCACTTGTAATTATATGAATTATTATGATTTTGAATAAAGTTAGCTGTTGTTGTTTCTAGAGTTACCATTCTACTTTCTTAAATTTTGAAAAGAAATAGCGAGTTGATGTTCTACAATTCTCTTTTTGGTTGGCAACTTGAATGATTCTTTAGTTTGAAGAATATGATGTTATTACAGATTATATCATTCACTTCAGTTGTTGCTTGTTTTTGTTAGACTACATTAGGTGGAAAGATGCTCTGATTCCTTTCATTAAACGACGTAATTGCATAAGACCTTTCGCTGAGTGAAAAAATTTCATGAGATATTGGCAAAGACAGGATTACTTTGATGTTTTATAGTGCTCACCCCAGCCGTGTTTGACTGTAATCTTTCCTAGGGCACCCTTTGTCATTATTTCATCTTATTTGCTCCTAGAAAGTAGCAGCCAATCGTAGACGTGATCTCTTCCATCCTCTTTCTATCAAATTGCTTAGCATACTAATATATATTATATATATATATATAATATATATATATATTTTCCTTATTTTCTCGGAATCCTAGTTGGCCAAGTAGTGTAAACTGCTCAAACCACTTCCAGTTCCATGGTAAATTAAACAGGCAAGACATAGGCTGGCAGTGCAAGCACAAGGAAATTTGTCGATTAATATATATCAGTTTGGCGTGCAGCTTATAATCTGTGTATTATATGCACTTTTTTGAATGTCTCTTGCTGGTGTTAATGTTTGAATATCATTATTTTTCCCTTCTTTAGGATTTTGACGTGGGAGGACGCATACTGTGATAATGCAAAACCAGCAGAAGATTTGGGAAGTGCATCAGATGATAGCCATGTAAACAGATCAAAGCCAATATCCTTTCAAAGCCGTGAAACAAGTATGCAGGATATTGGATCTGAAGGATGTCAAATTGAACTTTTGGTGGCCAACATGTCATGTGTTCAATATGCCTTGGGAGATGGGTAGGGCTTTTTCCGAGGGCCTTTATCACATCATTTTCCAAACAATTTCAAAGATCTATATTAAGAAATCTCCACCAGTTAACTGGGGAAAGATCTTACTTTTTGTTCCCCCCATTTCTTTAGAGGTATTGAGGATGGAGCCTCAAGGATTGGATATCGGAGGCAACTTCCTTTTAAATCCTCTTAATCATCTCATGCCTATTGCCTGCATCAATTGTAAAATTATGGTTGGTCTCAATTGATCTACAGCTGTATTGCTATACAATGTATCAACTAGCTTTACATCTGTTAGATCCTGAAAAATGGTTGACACTGACAGTTGAATTTCAAACAGGTTGGTAGGTGACGTGGCATGCACAGGGAAGCACACGTGGGTTTTCTTCAACAATTTCTTTACCAGAGAATTTGACAGCAACTTAGTTCCTGATGTAAGAATCTAATCATAATAGTGGTACGAAACATTTAATCTCTTCAAGTGCTGAACCTAATATCTCATCAACATAATTCTCTCAATTGACAGTGGACGGATGAGTGGCTTCTTCAGATTGCTATGGGTATCAAGGTAAACGATTCTAAATGAATCATATCTCAGGCATGGTTATATTAGTACGTCCATAGAAACTTAACTTGCATATATTCACATGCAGACAATTTTGCTTGTACCTCTACTTCCAGATGGGGTTTTGCAGCTCGGCTCATTGGAGATGGTACGTTTTTCATGAATTTCATTTGTTTACTGCTGTGGTAGCGTCATTAACATAATTCTTACACCTAGGAGCTGTAAGGAACTTTGCAGCTCATCTTTTTGCACAGGTCAGGTAAGAAGAAAGTGTCTAGGAAAGGTGATTGTTTTAGCACTTTTGTTGGCAGTCTTGTTGGAGAGAAACCGTTTTGAGAGGTGTGAGGAAGAATGTGGTATTATATGGGATAGGGGAGATATAGATAGATCGTTTGGGTTTATCGCGAAAAGAAATTTAAGGCTTGATTTTTTTCCATCTTGCGAGGTATTGGGGTTCAGTTTTGTAGTGTTTCACGTGTGGTTTGTTGGAAGAAAATTCTTCCTCTGTTATACTTCTACATAATATTTTTAATCATTCATGAAATTTTGTTTTTGTTTCAAAATAATAATAATAATAATAATAATAATAATAATAATAATAATAATAATTAAATAAAAAAATCTTACCTGCCGGAGTAGCAGTTTAGTTAGTTGTCTTTCTGCATCCGAATGGTCATATTTCATTTAGTGAGCAGGTGAGAAGTATGTTCAAGCGGCCTAATTATCATAGATTGATAGTTATGACATTGGAATATAACGTGTATGCACATATGTACTGGTGTGTTTTTCTCATTGTTCCCTGGTCCGTTTTCTAAACTTGAATTTCACTCTACTTACACTCCTCTTAAAATTTCTATTGAGGATTCAGGTTGCTGAAGATCTCTCTGTTGTTCGTTTCATCAAAGAAAGATTCGACGCCTATCACAGTATGATCAGTTCAACTATACCATTCAAGATAATGATGAATCCTGTAGATCATTCATCATTATCACCACTATCTAGCACTGTGGAGAGCTTAAATGAACCTTCACGTCTGATCACTAGCCAAGTAAAGTCTGAGATATTGGAGGATTTCGACTGCAATACACTTAATGAAAGGAGGTTGTCAACTTCAAAACAGTCCATCCCAGTGCAAACTGTGCAAGATATGCTTCTTGTGCCTAAAAATGATGAGGTGGATATTTTCAAGAGTACAAGTAAAAACGAGATTGGTTTTCCTGAAGAATCAGCTATTCCAAGTCTATCTTTTGATGTAAATAGTCTGGACATGGCTGAGGCTGAGATGTTTGGATTTTCTTGTCTGGAAGAAGAACTTTTGGCCTATTCTTTATCTAGTGGTCAAGATGTGGAACTCTTTGAAAACTCCCTAAATGGAGTTACTCCTTGCACTGCTGGAGAAATGGCTGCACAACTATTTGGAGATGATTATATAAATGATGGCTATTGCAAAAGCATGAACAGTTTTTACAGATTTCCCGAAGACAGCGAACTACACAGAGCACTTGGACCATCTTGGCAGGAAAGGAATACGTATGAACATTTTTGGGACTCCTCTTTCTTGATTGAGGATGCACGTACTAATAGACCAAGTGCATTCTGCAATAGAGAGCTTGTGGACGTCATTGAACCATCATGGTTTGGTGGAAGTGGTGACAAGGATTATTTGTTGGAAGCTGTTGTAACCGACTTATGTTGCAGCTCAGATGATGTACTGTCTAGCCTGTCCGACAATGTCCCTTCATATGTGACCTCATCAAGACAGTCCGCTTTTTCTCAACCACAAGTGCAATCCAAAGCAGGTCCAAGGATGCAAAATTGTTCAATTCAAAGCAACCTTGCCAGACCTTCATTTCTTCCCTGGGTTGACAGTTCGACTTCTCTTGAAGGCATGACTAGCACATTGACTACTGAAGAGCGGCAGGTGAAAGTTCATGGTCCTGTGCAGTCTAGTAAACAGAAAAGGCCGCCGAAAACGAAAACAAGGAGAACGAGGAATGGCAGTACCGAAAAGCCAAGACCCAGGGATAGACAGCTAATCCAGGATAGGGTTAAGGAACTGCGGGAACTTGTCCCGAATGGTGCCAAGGTGGGGTGCCTTTTACTTTTAGTATTTCGTTGTGGTTTTTCTTTGTATCTTTCTCTTCGACTAAGTACTTTGATACTTGTTGGCAAGTTCAGTGTAGCATTGATGGCCTCTTAGATCAGACCATAAAGCACATGCTGTATTTAGAAAGCGTTGCTGGCCAAGCTAAGAAATTGAAGGGGCATCTGCTTCGGGAGGTAGGTAAAGTTGATTGTCTACTGAAATATTAAACGATAATCCAGCAATAATTATTATTTCAATTGAGATTTCACTTATGCGTTCTAAACTATAAATTCCCTAAATGATAAATTTCTCTGACTAGTATTACTAAAAGCTGCTTCGTGCTTGTGTATTGCTTACCCGACTTCCAGCTGATTGCTCCACACAGAGTTTTCAAGTATTTAGTTCTTTCATTTTTGATATAAATCAATCTTAGGAAACCCTACAGACAGGCTCAAAAACTAGGTAGTCTTTATTACCTTGGAGAGAAGCTAGCCGCCTTGGGCATCTCACAGTTATCCTTTCTTTTTTTCTTTTTTCTTTTTTTTTTTTGAGGGAAATTTGACAGTTGCCCTTGGGAACATCCAAATGCTAGATTTGGTTCTAATTAGTTCAACGTTGTCCAACAACTTGGATCTTAAATTGTAAATTTTGCAGGCTGCCAGTGGCAGGAATCGAAGATCATCTGCAACTTGCAATACTCTGCAAAATGGGACGAGCTGGGCGTTTGAATTTGGCAGTGTGCAGCAAGCTTGTCCAATAGTTGTCGAAGACCTCGGGAACACAGGACACATGCTTATTGAGGTCTTTCCTTTGTTCCCAAACTCTATTTTTGACAACCCCAAACTGATATTGCAGTCCCTAAAGCAATAACCGCTTCTACTTCAGGTACTATGTGATGATCATGGACTTTTTCTGGAGATCGCACAACTGATTAGACGACTTGATTTGACCGTCTTGAAGGGTGTGATGGAGAGCCGATCGAGTAACACATGGGCTCATTTCGTTGTTGAGGTACTTTGGGCCCGTTCACTTCGTTGATTCGAGTTTTTAATTTGAGTTGAGATTTGATTTTATGTGAGAGCTTTTTACTGTAGTAAAAAAGTTAGATGTGATTGTTTGTGAGAGCTTTTTACTGTAGTAAAACTCGAATTCTAAACTCGAATAAGCGAAGTGAACGAGACCTTTATTATTTTCACAAACTAAACGTTAAAATGTTTCTATAGTTTCCTTTTGTTCTGAACTATCTTTTATCCATCTTGCCCTCAGGCTACCAAAGGCTTCCACAGAATGGAGATATTCTGGCCTCTGCTACATCTTCTGCAGCGCAAGAGAAATCGAATCTCGAGCAAGATCTGATTCGTCAAAGCGAAGTATGATGTGGTTGAGCAATATCGCTCTCATGCAACACTTAAAGATACAAGTAGAGGATTTTATTGTGTGTGTACAGTTCAGATCATGCAATGTGGACTGAGACTAGCTCCTAAAATAATGAATAAGTGTCTGAATGGCCCCTTTCACGCAAAGAAAAACCAGCTTTCATGAGCGGAAAAACTAGTAATGTACATAAAACTAGCTTTTCATGAGCGGAAAAACTAGTCATGTACATCATGTAAACAAGGACCAAGTGTGTAAGAACTAAGAACGATGACTAATGTAGAATGTTTCTATCCTAGCAAAACTGTCATGTTTCGTACGAATTCATTTTGGGTATTTCAGCCAGCATTAGCGTATGCCACCAGCCACATGCGACATTCTTCGGCACGCCATTGATGGTAACTTGGGAAGGGGTGCTCCGGTCCACAGAATCACCAAGACCAAGCTGCATCCAAGCAGAAGAAAATAGTTTGTCATAAGTTCTCATTGTCGAAAGTCACTGAAGATAACCTAAATGGTTGCAAGTATATGTATTTTGGCACATTAACGCACAAGTAAAAAATAAAGGAAAAAAAAAAAGGAAGCTTCGAGTGTCATACTTGGCCGTATTTGTTCCATCCCCAGCTAAACAACTGCCCGTCCTCTGCAAATGACATATCAACAAGGAATTTTATTAGAAACGTAACCAATGTCGTAGGCAACTTGACTCTTGGGCATAATCTATTTGCTTCCTCCTTACCTGTTACTATGGCACTGTGACGGGCACCGCAAGATACCATTTTGGCATTCTTACCTTCTAAGCAAGGAGAATCCAAAAGCCTAGGAAGAGTCTGAAGGAGATAAACAAAAATAAATTAAATAAATAATAACCAGGAAGCTATTTCTCAACATGGAGTAAATATTAATCCTTAAAAAAAAACTTGAAAAATATTGAGGACCCCAAACAATTGTATTGACAGTTTTACACCAATTGTGCGGAGTAAGTACATTATAATCCTCTAATTGCTTCAATGCAATTTGCTGAAGGACTCATCAATATAGACCAATTAGAAAACTGGGATGGCATGAAGGAAAATGTGACATTCCTTCCAAACATTTGTCTTCTCATTTTAGAAAAGCTTAATTTGGTCATGCTCTCTGTTTCCAGTTCTCAAAAAACATCTTCTAAAAGCAAAAGATCCCCAGTATTTGAAAGTTCTCAATTGAACAGGGAATGAATTCAAAAATTTGGTTTTGAAATATTTCTCAGTATATATAATATGATAAAAAGAGAATTTTTCCTTCAAAGGAAAAAGAAAAAGGAGGATTTTAGATGTACCTCAGCCTGGTCGGCACCAGTTCCCAACTGTCCAAACTGATTACCTCCAAAAGCATATACGTGACCGTCAACAGAAACACACAGAGTATGCCACAGTCCTGCAGCTATTTTTTCCACTCGCACACCCGACAATGAATTCACGAATGTTGGCCTTAGCTGATCATATGTACCACCTTGTCCACACTGAATGCAAGATGCCAGAGTTGAAAAAAAAAAAAAAAAAAAAGAGGAAGAAGAAGAAGAAGAAGAAGATCAGAAAGGTGGTCTAAAAATTAAATTGCATTCTGGAGATCAACAGAATGAGTTTCTGAGACAAATTAGATGGCCTGAAATTTTAACACCAATAAGTTAACTAGATAATAAATGACATCAATCCACTAAAAAAAAAAAAACCCGGAAAAAACAAAAGACATCAATCCAATTGCATTGCATCGGCCAACTGATGTTTTTCATATCCCACTACTTTAGTAATCTGATTATGGACTAAATACTTCTGCACAATGGAAAAAAAACAGGCGGCCATTAATATAATTCAAGTCAATTCACTCAGAAAAAGGCTGAGACTAAGATGGGAAACTTACTTGACCGTACAGACCCCAGCCAAACGTAAGCAGAGCTCCAGCATCTGTAGATAAAATTTTTGATAAAACCCAAAGAGCATGTTGAAGTATATCATTATATGCTCGAATGTAAGAGTTAAATTTGGCACGAAACACTAGAAATACCACTCTCAAATACATTAAATACAGCCGAATCCAGAATCCACATACATAATCCCAAAAAGTCGGTAATTTCTTCACATAATTGTGCATTATGAATTATTCTTTGAGTTAATAATTTCAACAAGAAACAGCCATAAAATGCATACCAGTAATTATTACACTATGCCGTCCTCCACAAGCAATTTCCTTCACAAAACTGCCAGGAACTGTAGATGCGTCTGCTGGCAAACTCTTGCTATCCTGTGAAACTGCTGAAGACCTATCTTTTCCAGTAGCTGGTGCCTCGATGCAAGGTATTATGTGAGGAGTAGACACCATCTTTACCCGAGAACCCAAGCCGAGTTGTCCTTCGCCTCCATAGCCCCAACCCCACACCTGTCCCATATCTGAAACTTTTATTAATATTATGATCCATCAGGTGTCTTGCTCTACATCAAAAATCTTCCATAGCTTCGTACTTCTACAACCTACAAAACTATATGGTGTGACCACAAAGACGAAGCAACTATCCTGAAATACGGTTTTGTTGCCCGAGAGCCATGATATTGTGGAATTACCTGATAACGCTAACGTGTGCCGGCCACCAGCAGCAACTGTTGTTATCTGCACTCCAGAGCCCAAAGTTACAAGATACGGTGAAATGGTGAAGAATTCGTCACCAGATATTGAGCTTTCAGGTTCTTGCTTGGCTGATGCCACTTTTCTTCTCTTTACTGCTTCTTCTCCGGGTCTTTTACCGTCCACATTAGAAACAGCTCCACCTGTCAAACTGGAGCCTTCAGACCTTGGGCTGCCTGTAAGACGTTAAACTTCTTGATCTTAACGGTTCAACACAATAAGCTGTAGTTTCCAAATTGTTTACCAAACATGAGAAGGATTCAGAAAGAGGCAAAAGGGTAATGGACCTTGTTCTGCTACCGCCGAACTTTGTTTCCCAAGATTATCCTTCTGGAAATATCCTATTGTAGCCAAATCACAGATTATTTTTGCAGACGGAATACACTCTCTCCATCCCCATGTATATACTTCACCCTTTTCTGTATATTAAGAAACATCAACTCCGTAATATATAAGAGAGATTCTAAAGAACGGAAAGAATCGTCAGTTAACTAGTAGCTTAGTTTCATCTCTCAAAATAAATGTCTATCAATCAACATTATGCAATTGCATAAATCAAAGAAAAACAAAACTAGGCAATGAACCAGTAATGTAGGAAGAGAAGAATACCTGTGACTGAAATACAATGGGCCCAACCCGCAGCAGCCTTGACTACCGAAGCCTCAGTTGGCAGAGAAAAAGGCTCTGGAGTCTCCTTAACAAATTTACAGGGAACAGAAAATGAAAAATCAAATTCACACCAGTTATTAAGTTATGAAAAACCTGAGACATTAGAGAACATCCGAGTTACCCCATGCTTTCCTGAAGTCAGGTAACTTTGGTCTTCATCTTCCACTGAACCCCATGTTATGAGCTTCCCAGACCCTAAATCCACCCATGGTTGACAACATCATATATCACCACCATTACAAAAACTAAGCACCATTTTCAAAGAGAGTTGAAATGCGGATCACCAAGAACTTATATGGCTACAGAAATGCAAGACAGATGCTCACTCAGAAACCCTGGTATAAAATGGATTGAACCTAGAAATAAATACTTAGATGGTCATAGAAATGAAATCTACTTCCTAAAGCAGAAACTCAAAGGTAGTTATATTTTCCATATAAATGAAACAAAGTTGCTCAAACAGAAACGCTGTATAAGATACAATGAATCTCGAAGCGCCTATATTGCACCCAATTGACCTAAATGACACACAGTTTCTATATCAGAAGTGCAGAATTCCAAGTGAACTACGATGAGAGCTCAAATTATCACATCAATCGCAAGAATTACTTCATCTCCTGCGGTTAATTGCTTGAAAAATCAAAATACATTTACGGATTGTTCAAATTCAGTGAAAACTGCATCATAGTTCTTCAGTGTCAGACAGAAATATCATATGCAAAATTTGAACCACACGGCAAGAAAATCGACAAAAACAAAATAATTAAGAATGTGAGCCAATAAATAACAAATCTAGAAAGCAAATTGCAAAAATAGCAAGGAAAGAGATGAAGATCGAGAATCAACCAGAGATGGCCATGGCGAATCCACAACCGCCACCGCAAACATCTCTCCACGAATCTTCGCCGCTGCTTCCATCAGAAAACCGGACCGGTGTTGGAGACAGTATCGGAGACTTCTCCGGCGAGGCTCCAGGAAGATAACCCCACATATACACCATAGCTTCCTTACATTCCTCAATTTTCACTTCTCCTCCTTCGTTGCCATTCATTGCGATGACGAACTCCAAAATCTTCTCCGTGAAACTGAAGCTTTTTTAATTCAAAATCAATGGCAGAAAGCATCAATCCCTTTCTCTTCTTTCTCTCTCTTCACGAAAAAGTAAAATGTTTTGGTTTGGTCTGCAAATTCGGTTTCTGAAAGAGAAAATTCTGTAATAAACAAAAGCATCGAAAAAAAAAATATGGGCCAAATCATTTGCAGGGATGAAGAAGCGCCACGTCGGACGCCACGTGGAAATTCGGACACGTGGAGTGATCAGAACCGCAACCTAGGATTATCCATGTGAAGTCACGATTGAGCTAGAAGTTTCTGGAAGATGATTGTTTTTTTTATTTTTATTTTTTTTATTTTTTTTATTGGGTTGTGATTTTCCGTTCTAGAGGCTGCCTTGCTGCTTGCCACGTGGGACGTTTTATTTAATCAGCATTATTTTTTTTCTTTCAATGTTTTAATTTTATAGGATAAAATTATTTGACTACCTTCTCTTATAATAAAATATATCGTTGATATTCTGTATTTTAAATAATATTAAAATAATATTTTTATTTTTAAAGAAATATTCTTTTAGTACTTTAAAATTGATTTTTAAAACATAAAATATTCATTCTACTTTTTTTTACTAATAAACAATAAATTAATAATTTCTTAAAAAAATTTAAAATACTTTATAACATTTAAAAAAGAAATTTTTATAAAAAATTATTTTTAAACTATTAGTTTATATTTAATTATAAAAGAGATAGTTTGAACATTACATGTCTCAAAATTTAATCTCATAGTAAAAAAAACATTTTTTTAAAGGTGAAATTACCGTTTTAATATTATTAAAAAATATAAGATACCAGCAAGAGATTTGGATATAACAGAAGCTACAAAATTAGTTTATCCTTAATCTTATTGAATAGTTTTTTTGTTTTTTGTTTTTTCTTTTTTAGAACTTTGGAATGGGAGATTTAAATTGTACATCTGTGATAGGATCATATGTCAAAATCAATACCTTTTTTTGAAAAAATATACTAATGTAGGTACGTACACATTGAGTTGTGATGGAAATTTCTACAGGGTAGAATGCAAATGATATATAGAAAAAAGTTATAAAGAAATTCCAAAAACTATATAAATAGTAGTATATATTGAAAAACTTATATGATTAAATATATGAAATATTTTAAATTATAAGATAATAAAATAAAAAAATAAAGGAGTTACAACTTAAAAAGAAAAGGAAAAAAAAAAAAAAAAACTCACCGTAGGACTACTAATTAACACTACCCATATATCTTTTATATGAGGACAGGATTATAATTTTAAGATTAGGATTTAGGATTTAAGGTTAGGATAACATTTAAGATAACAAAAGACAGAATGAAAATAGCTTTTGTATTGCTCACTCACTCATACGGTGGCGTTACATAGGGAGCATATATACACAATGGAAAAAGACAAAAAAATGAAAATAGAAAGAAAAGAAAATGGTTGTACTACGCAGACATTTAATGCATCGTTCACTTCGCAGATTTAAAAGACTTGTCTCAATTTTGCTACTTCAATTTTGATGTGTAATAACGATACGATTTAAAACATTTATATAGTTGAGGTATGTACAAGACAAATATTTAGCTGTAATTGAAGTTTTTTTCTTTTTTAAAAAAGAAAATGAGAGTAAATAAACAACGCAGATTATGAGTAAATTATAAGAAACGCAGATTATGAATACAAAAAATAAACGCAGGATAATTTTTCTTAGAGTAAATTAGAAGTACTTACTACTATAAAAGTTCGCATTTTCTAAATAAGAGGTACCGACTTGATAATATTCGTTACGTATTTGTCTGAGTATAGTTTCCAGGACAACCAAAAAGAAATACTGTGGCCAAACTAGGTTTGTCATCATGATTCGTTATTCTTCTCGATGTACCATTCCAAATCATCAACATGACTAAAAGTAAAAAATAATAGAAAGTAACAACTTCATCATTATTATAAAAGCAGTGATTTTATTTTGGTATCGCTACATATTAAAGCTTCGTTCATTTCACTGATCGAGTTTAAAATTTGAGTTTTGCTACAATAAAAGTTCTCAGAAACAGTCACATTGATCTTTTTTACTATAATAAAAAACTCTTACTTAAAGTCATATCTCAATTCGAATTAAAAATTCAAATTAACGAACTAAACAGACCCTAAGCAATATTGAGAAATTATTGAGGTACTGGAAAGCCACTCGCAGTAAATCCACCGTCAATATTAATAACCTGGCCAGTGATATATGAAGCAGCAGGAAGACAAAGAAACGCTATCACTGATGAGACTTCATTAGGCTCTCCAAGGCGGCTAATTGGAGTTCGGGCAATTAATTGAAAAAATGAAGCAGCTTCATGCCTTAATTTAGGATCGTCCTGTAGAGAAAGCAAAAATACTTGAGCTTAAATAAAATACTAGAGTTCTGTTTATTTCACTGATTTGAGTTTAAAATTTGAGTTTTGTTACAGCACACGTTTGGTTTGCTAATTCGAGTTGAGATGTAATATTGTGTGAGAGCTTTTTACTATAGCAAAAAAGTTAGATGTGACTATTTCTGAGAGCTTTTTACTGTAGCAAAACTCGAATTCTAAACTTGAATTAGTGAAAAGAACGGTTTAGCTCTCATAAACAGTCATATCTAACTTTTTTGCTATAGTAAAAAGCTCTCATATAAAGTCACATCTCAACTTAAATTAAAAATTTAAATCAACAAATTAAACAGACTCTAAAGAAATGAATGAACTCTCTTTTTACTTTATTGACAAATATTATTGTTTTAACCGTTAAATTAATTTTTTTAATAGCCTAATCTATTCATGGGAATAGTTTTTTGTCGTGAACTGCAAACTTTTTCGTGAACATTCATAAATTGGTCCATTAATCTGACAATTAAAACAACAATTTTTATTAGTATGCAAAAATACAATTCCTTACCTAGAAATCCCCATTTTGAATTGTGTATGTAGGAATAAATCTATCTATACAATATCTAAAAGCAGCAATGTCGCATCCATGCGTTCCATCCTCTAGGGTTCATCACATAGTAGGGGAGGACAAAATGTTTCATCCCAATTTTTTTTTTTTTTTCTCATTTCTCCATTTTTTATTTTTTGTGTAAAATTTTAAAAAATAAATACATTTAAAATATATTTAAAAGTTGAAAATCTTTCATAAATGTACTATATGGTAAAGTTTACTCAAATTTCTGTTTTTACAATTATCAAAATTTATAAAAGTAAAAACAATAAATGAGAAATTTAGTAATTTATTTTGTATAAATATTTTAAATAGTAAATCAAAAACACATTTTCATTAGTGTTTGGGTGTAAAAATATTATGAATATTAATCTTATAAATAGAAATGAAACTCACTCTAAATATGTGTGTTAAAGTACATCTATTTTGGTCATTGTAAATCTCCACAACTTAAAAAAAAAAACCTTTATCAATCCATAGACTTATAGATTATAGACTAATTTTGTAACGTGCTCCGCACGTCTTGCCGTGTTAGAGACACCTGAAAAGTTTATTGTTTATTAAATAATGAGAAGTTCATTTATATAACCATTTAATTTTGTTTTAATTTAGTTAAAAAGGAATATGTGTAAAGATAACAATTGAGAAAATAAATTAATTAGGGACACATAAAGAAAGTTACGGGTCTCCATAATTTGATGACTCGTGATGGCGACTTAAATTCACCGTTTGATCTTAATCGGCATGCCTTGAATCACTTATTTTAACCAGCTAAAAAGAAAACAAGAACAAATACGAAAAATTATCCTCAAAGGAGTAAATTGAGAAATAATATATTATAAAAAACACACAAAAAATAAAATGTAAAAAAAATCACAAATGAAATAAAAAGAAAAAAATAAAAATAAAATATAAGTAGAGGAGGTGTCATGTTGCAGCCTTATAAAAAAGAGCTTTAATTTGTTTATATATTGTTAGATCGTTAGATAATAGATTTGGACCACAGTCAAGTGAGAGAGTCCTTTGATTATAGATGAAAGAGTAGTTTTACCGCATAAGAACTTTCTGTCAACGGGGTCTTGATAACCCAAGGAGCAACTGTGTTAGCACGAATATTGTCTTTTGCCCACTCACACGCTAAGTTCCTCGTAAGTTGATTGATCGCTCCTGCATACAAAAATAAAAACAATGTTGGATGTAACCACTTTTAAGGTTTAGAATCCTCCAAAATCTCCGCCTAATAATTTTAATGTTTTGTTTCACGACTCACTTGTTTTTTGGTTATAATGTTTGTCTCATAAAAATTTAAATTTAAATTCACTTTACAATTCAAGTTCTCAACCCAAGTTGCGAAAAAAACTTATTAACAACACAAGTGAGCTCTTTCATCCCTTTAGTTTTGCATTCTGATATTTTTGTTATTAATCCTGTTTCGTTTCGTTGTACAGCTGGTTTAACAAAGCTTTTCTCAGTTTGTTTGAGGAGCTGAATTTTCTTTGGTGATCCCAGTTTATTTGCATTTTAAGCCTATGGTAGTTTAGTAAAGCTTTTCCATTATAGCCAAAAAAAAAAAAAAAGAAAAAAAAGTAGAGGCCTCATCTTTGGTTTCCCCTTGCTTCTTCTCTTTCTTCCTTTGTCAATGGATTTATTCCTTTGGGCTTTGTCACTATTCTCTTTAGCAGCATTTTTATAGGATAAAAATATAGAAGGGGACATGACCTTCATCTTTCAATACTATTTACTAGAAAACTAATAGAAAAAAAAGTAAAAAAAAAAAAAAAATTTATTTAATCAATGCTTATATGACAAACCGGTTCCTAATTGACTTGCTATAAGTTATACATAACGTATGTATTTGTTTTCTTAATTTGATTGTAACCACCGATAATTATAAAATAAATAATAATAATCATTGAAACATTCTTATATATATGTATACATATACTGTGTGCGTATACATATACAGTATGCGTATACATACATATATATATTTGCATATATATATATATATATTTATGTATGTAACAAACCGCAATTTGTAACGTACATATATACCTTTTGTTGATCCGTAGAGGGCAGAATACGGAAAAGCCATGACACTAGCAAGGGAAGAATTGAACACAATGCTTCCATTTCCGGAGGCTTTCAGCAAAGGGTGTGCAAGTTGGGAGAGATTGTAAGCGGACTCAAAATTTGTAGCCATCAACTTTGACACATCTTCGGCTGTGAATTCTGTAGCATTCTTTGGAATTGTTGTCCCCACATTATTTACCTATAATTAGAAAAATGTATACAGATCTACATTCAAAATTGGAACTCACTTGGTGAAGAACATTATTCAATATAAAGTAACTATGTCATTAAGTGGTAGTTTAGGTATTTGTAACAATAGTCTTTATATGATGCTATGTAAAAAGTCGCAAAGAAAAAACTCACAAGAATGTTGAGCTTCCCTTGAAACAGAGATGTTACAGTTTCAATAAGCTTTTTCCTTTGGTCTGCGTGTGAGACATCACACACTGACCCAGTTACTTTGAAACCTTTAGTTTTCCATTCATCCAAACGCTGGTCGAGTTCAGTTTGGTTGCGGGAACATGTGTGAACTATGGCCCCAAACCCTGCAAGTTCTTCTACTATTGCATGTCTAATGTGTCACACCAAAAAAAGAAAAAAAAAAAAACAAAAGAAAAGAAAAATTAATCCTATTGAATCATAAAATTATGGAAAAATTCAAAAGATGGATCCAGGGTACATACCCTATGCCTTTGGTTCCACCCGTCACAAGAGCGGTCTTTCCCTCAAGACTCCATCTCTCATCTCTGCTATTGATTTTCCCTTCGGCCATGTTTCCAAATTTTTCTTCTTGGTTTATGGCAATGCCTTGTACTCGGTTGGGTTATCTTAAAGGTGCAAAAGATCTCTACATTTTTGTGTTGCTGCCCAAAAAAAAATCATTGGCCTCAATTTACTTGGCCATATCCCATATGTGATTAGGTTGTCAATTTCATTTATGAGAAACACGTGATCTATCTTGGCGAGAAGTCCAATAAAATTGCCATGTCGCATTTCATTGGATAAGGTCACGTATGTAACGAACAAAATGCCCCACTATGCAGATATTGGGAATTTTGGTATGTGGGGATAACGTACTTGAATTTCGTGGTCTTGTGTTGTGGATAGGTGAACTCCAAATCTACTCTTCTCAGATCTTTTTCAATGTTATAATTGACGTGCTAATAGTAAATTTAGTATTTGAGTGAATTTTTTTTTTCTAACACAGTACTATTTGTTACGTTCCATTTATCATATATTATATTTTATAACAAATTTCTCACCAATATAACATTCTCAATTAGTCATAGCAACATTTGTTTTTTTAATTATTATTAAGTTACAAGTTTACAGTTTCAAAAAAAAAAAAGTTTTAAGTTTACTTTTACAATTTTTAGAGCTCAATGATTATGATAAAAAGTAAATTTAAGATTTTAGTATGATGTATGGTGTAAAACATGTCAAATATATCATGATAACACTTTTTAATGTCAAATACACAATTGGCATTTTGGCATTAAAGAGGGTCTCAGTTTAACATGCCATTCACTCGTCAAAAAGGCCAAGACAACGTTTAGTTTATGTATTTAGAATTATGATTCAGAAAAATTCTCGTTCTACGTGTATTTTTTGTGAGAGAAAACACGGTAGAGAATCATGAATCATGATTCAGAATCAAGGACGAATATAGGAAACAAACATCCCCTAATAGAATAATTTCTGCTATCAAGGATACTCCTTCATTTTTGTGAAAGATAATGAGTATACTGTCTTCTCACTCAAGCTGGGTGTAAATCCTGTTTCAATGTGGCTTGAGTATGAGGGCTTTTTACTGTAGTAAAAAAAATTATATGTATCCCAATCAACATTTTTTTTTCTTTTTTGGGATTTTTTGTGACGGAACCTCAAAAAATACTCTATTAGTGGAGCACTATTTTTTTAACCGTTAGACTAATTTTTTAACGTTTAAATATGTATAAGTTTATATAAAAAAATTTTCAACGCATCATATAGAACTACTCTTACTGCAAATCTGACCGTTAAAAAAATAATCTAACGATAAAAAAATAGTACTCCACCGGCAGAACACTTTTTTGAGTTCCATAGTAAAGAATCCCCATTATTTTCACTTACAAAATTATATTTTTCCCCTTTTAAGCATTTGCATATGTTGTCTTATTTCCCTGTTCTTTCTTTCCTCTTCTTCCTCTTTTCCTTTTCTGTCCACAACTATCACTCCATCTCTCTTTCTTTCTTCACACTATTATCTCTTTCTTTTTATTTTTTAGCTCAAGTAACCACCATGTGCAGCCGGAATGAATTGAGAGTCAATAAGTAAGAAAATTTGAATTCACAAATTTTTGCCACTGCAAACATTTTGACATTATTTTCTTATTGCAATCAATTTTTTTTAATTATTATTATTTTCAGCCAAGCCTCTCACATCTGCCATTCTGCAGCACTTGAGTCTCTCTTTAGATTTCCATCAATTTTCCTCCACGAAGAATGCTATGAATTTTTAGTTTTCATTTTTAAGGTAATATATGTAGAATAGACGGAGTGACGGACACAAAAAGCTGTAATTGTTAAACGAAAAAAGAAAAAAGAAATAAGAAAAATAAGAAGAGAAAGAATACATAAGAAGCCGTACTAAACAATAACAAAAAATGGTGGCTTCATTATTTTACTTGGAAATGAATTCTTCATTATACAATAAATAATTTTAAACGTTGTCTTTTAAAATTTTTTATAGCAGTATAAGGCGGTTTTGCCATAATTACAAGAAGAATTAGGAGAAAAGGAGACAAATATACTTTAAAATGTATGAGTCTAGATTTTTATTTTTTATTATTAGTTAACATACTTTATAGTCAACTCTAAGTATATTAGTTAAAAGGGTATTAATAAAAAATAAATGACAAAAATCTAGACTAATACACTTTAAGAGTAAGTTTATCAATTTCTTTGAGAATTATTGAGATACCTAAAAAAGATTATTGAGATATTGGAAAGCCATTCACAATAAGTCCGCCGTCAATATAAATAATCTGGCCAGTGATATATGAAGCAGCAGGAAGACAAAGAAACGCTACCACTGATGAGACTTCGTTAGGCTCTCCAAGGCGGCTAATCGGAGTTCGAGCAATTAATTGACTTACAATTTCGTTTCCTACATTTGGATCTCCCTACACAGAAAGTAGAAACTAAGTGAATACTGAAAGATAACTAGAATATAGAGACAAATGGCTTAATATCATTAGTGAAAATTTGTTTCTATTAAAAAATGAAATGTTGGACATTTTCAAAATAATAATAATAATAATAATAATAATAATAATAATAATAATAATGTGATTGAAAAAATGAATGAAAAAAAAGATCGGTCAAGTAGTTTACTGTAGTATTGTCCAACAATGGGGTATTAATAACCCCAGGAGCAATTGTGTTAGCACGAATATTATCTTTTGCCCACTCACACGCTAAGTTCCTTGTAAGTTGATTAATTGCTCCTGCATATATAAAATGAAAATGATGTTGGATGTAAACACTTTCAAGGTTAAAAATCCTCCAAAATATCCAAAATCTCAAAGTTCCTTACAAGTTGATTGATGGCTCCTACAGATATATACGAAATAAAACGTATTGGACGTAATGTTTAGTTCCAATATATTTAAATAGCTTAATTTGTTTTAGATCTTTTATGATTTTGGCATGATGTAATGTTTAGATGTAATACGATGATACCAAATTCCACTACAAAAATTCAGTTATGATAGATCGATGTATTAATTATCAACACTACAAAGATTCTTACGGACTAATAACTCGTTTAACTCGCTGCTTCAAATTTTTAATTAGAGTTAAGATGTGACTTTATGTGAAAGTTTTTTACTATAGTAAAAAAATTAGATATGACTGTTTTTTAGAGTTTTTTACTGTAGCAAAACTCAAATTCTAAACTCGAATCGGTGAAATGAACGGATCTTAAAATGACATAATGCTTATAATTCAAGAACTAACGCTAACTACCCAAAAGAAAAAAAAAATTAAATATCATTTTTGTCCCGTTAAGTTCTTTAAAAAAATGTGGTTTCACCATTGATTGAAAAGTCATATAAATGTACATATATATATATATGGACTTCTCTTTATCCAAAAATAATACAAATTTGACCCTTAAACTTATAGTATATTAAAACATATAAAAACAAAACTAACAAACGGGAAGAATTGAACACATAAATACCTTTTGCTGATGAGTAGACAGCACACCAAGGAAAAGCCATGACACTAGAAATGGAAGAATTGAACACAATGCTTCCATTTCCGGAGGCTTTCAGCAAAGGGTGTGCAAGTTGGGAGAGATGGTAAGCCGATTCAAAATTTGTAGCCATCAATTTTGACACATCTTCGGCTGTGAGATCTGTAGCATTCTTTGGAATTGTTGTCCCCACATTATTTACCTATAATTAGAAAAATGTATACAGATCTACAGTCATCATTGGAACTCACTTGGTAAAGCACATTAATCAATATAAAGTAACTATGTCATTCAGTGGTAGTTTAGGCATTTGCGCACTAATCATGATTTTATATTCTTATCCACGTAAATGATGACATGTAATTCAAGATATATATTATGAAAAGAAAAAGTTCAAGAGATTTAACTAAGTTAACCTAAATAATTAAGTATCTTATTTGTGCTCATATTATTCGATATATACATTTTCAAAAAATAAAAAATAAAAAAAAAAACCAATTTGTAGCTATTAAATGCAAACCAAAAAGATCATCAAGAAGCTAATTTACATATACGTTCCATCAATTTTGAACCAATGTATCATTATTATTATAATTAACAACCTTTTTACACATTGACCCGCATAGTTTAAATTGTACAAAGCATTATTTTCATAGGTACACGATAATTTTGAACCTTTATGTCTTTGTTGATATAAACATCATTTGTTAAACAATGACCAACGTAGTTGTTAAAAAAAAAAACATTTTATATTGGTTGAGAAAATCAGTTATCGTCATAATATTAATCATTTTTCATATTAAAAAATACGCTGTCTTACGAAAGAAATGACAAACTCACAAGGATGTTGAGCTTCTCTTGAAACAGAGAAGCTACCGTTTCTGTTAGCTTTTCCCTTTGGTCTCTGTGTGAGACGTCACACACTGATCCAGTTACTTTGAAACCTTTACTTTTCCATTCAACCAAACGCTGGTCTAGTTCAGTTTGGTTGCGGGAACATGTGTGAACTATGGCCCCAAACCCTGCTAGCTCTTCTACTATGGCATGTCTAATGTGTAACGCCAAAAAGAAACTAAATTAATCATAGGCAAAAAAAAAAAAAAAAAAAACAATTAAGGGAAAAAAATTCACAAGATCTCATGCAGGGTACATACCCCATGCCTTTCGTGCCGCCGGTCACCAGAGCTGTCTTTCCCTTAAGACTCCATCTCTCATCTCCGAAGTTGATTTTCGACTCTTCGGCCATGTTTATCAAATTTTTCTACTTGACCACACCCTCGTGCCTTGTTGCGTGCGCAATTTTAAAGGCTCAAAATTTGTTTATTGTTGGCTTTGCGCCGAGTGAAATTTGTGGCCTCAAATTTCTGTCATATGTGGCTGGCTAAATTTCTTTGTCATGAAAAAAACAAAACATTGAGTTGGATTTTTGCCCCAACTTATTCATTGTCACAACTACAGAAATTAGCTTAGGTGAATATATGGTCTTATTTCCATGTTGTTTCTTTCCTCTTCTTCCTCTTTTCTTTTTCTGACCACAACTATCACAACTTGTGCAGTCGGAATCAGTTGAGAGTCAATAAGTAAGAAAATTTGAATTCCCAATTTTTTGCCACTGCAAAAATTTTAGCATTATTTTCTTATTGCAATCAATTTTTTTTTTAAATTATTATTTGTCCCGGCCAAGCCTCTCACATCTGCCCTTCTGCCGCGCTTGTCTCTCTTTAGATTTCCATCAATTTTCCTCCATGAGGGATGCTAAATGCAACCTCTTCACTCAAAATCTTCTTCAGATGTCATTGTAGAATATTTGCACGTGTCTTTTATATTTTACCAAAATCTTGAACTTAATAACAAGGCTTCTTGACAACATTTATTTATGTAAGTACTACTGATTTTAATTGGATGGTCGTTCCCATTACACCTTGTCATTACACAGCCAGTAACATAAACAGGTTTTAATTTTAGAAGGGACACAAATGAGGACGAAAGTTAATATAAAATGAACGTTTGATCATTTTTAGTTTTCTTTTTTAACTTAGTATGAAGGTATAGTAATTGTGAAATGAAATAAAGAAGACACAGAATACATCATGAATTTTTAGTTTTCATTTTTAAGGTAATATATGTAGAATTGACAGAATAACTGTAATTGTTAAAGGAAATAAAAGAAATAAGAAAAATAAGAAGAGAAAGAATACATAAAAAACCGAACTAAACAATAACAAGAAATGGTGGCATCATTATTTTACTTGGCAAAATGAACTACTCATTATACAATAAATAATTAGTGTTCTGGTG